>JAKCPI010023548.1:0-10755 GCA_023213315.1 Euborellia annulipes | reverse complement strand
GAAATAAAACTTATCTATTCTATAGTCTCTTTAGCTTCATTCATTGGTGAAAATAGGTTAATTCATGGGCGTAGCGAGACATCTTGTTAGGGGGGGGGGGGCAACCCCTCGTTAGAGCGAGAGGGGGGTTGCAATTAATATATACATAGATTATTAAGTATTTATTTAAATAAAAAAAAAATTAAATTAATGTAGTGGATTTGGGCGTTAAAAAAAAATTTCCAATGGGAAATATATATATTTGTTTGTTTTTTTTAATTTTTTTAAGACAAGACAGGGGGAAAGGCCCCCTGGCTACGCCCATGGTTTAATTATTAACGTAATTATAACCCAAAATTAATCAGATTTGACTCATGAAGCATTTTGTTTAAAAGCTTATTTTTACTCCTTGGGAGGGGGGGGTGTCTAACTTAAATATAAAATTTCAACCTCGTAGGGCTTAAAATTTATATATAAATGCACATTCATTAATACTTTCACATTTTATTCAAATAATGTACAAAATACAAATTTAATGTAATGTAAAAAGTCTTTCCTCAAAACTTTACATTTGGTTATTATCTAGCTAGCTCCGCACTCATATCTTCAAATATAATGAGAGAGAAAGAGAAAGGAGATTGGGCCTGGCAACTAGTCAAGGTCAACGAGACCATAAAACACGACAATCGAGAGTACTCAGCATCTCAATAATAGCAAGGCGCCCAGACGTCTGTGTCTGTGTCAATCTACTATCCAACCTGAAAATATTTTCTCTCTTGGTTTAAATGTTCGAATTGGGAAATTTCTTTTAAACAAAAGTTGTTCAGAATGATGAATAAAACAATTTTGTTTATACAAATTATTTCAATAAAATTAATAATTCAAGGGTATTATTTGATTTTTCTATTTCCTTCATAGAAAGCAATAAATAAATAAAATGAAAGAGACTAAATTTTATTTTTTTATTACCTAATAAAATTTGAACTTGGCCTAGTTTTAATGAAAAGGTCATTCACCTCTAGATTTTTATAAAAACAAGTAAAGGGATTACTCTACGAATTGATTTAATGAATTTAAATAAATAATTTTAGTTTTAAAATTTTTTATCATTATTTATCATCTTTACGAGATCATGCAAGTGACGTTTTGATTTGGCATGTGTGTGTATTGCCTTTATCTTGAGTTCAAACGTCTAGATAACCCAACCTTTTGAAGCCCACGGTACCCTTGGGACTAACATTAGGCACTATTAAGCACCAGCGGCACCCTTAATTAAATAAAAAAAATCTGGTGTGACTGGTAGCACAGCAGATTTTTTGTGTCGAGATATATTAAGTTTCCGACACTACGGTACATTTGAATTTGAAAAATTTATAAACTATTTGTTTATTTATATTTTGTTACTATTATATCCTTTAAATAAACTATTAATAATTTTTTTTTTTTTTTTTTATTTATTCCAATATCTCGCGGCACCCCTAAGGTAATCACGCGGCACCCTTGGGTGCCGGGGCACACCGGTTGGGAACCACTGGTCTAGATGCTCGTTTCCAACAAAACGCGATTCGTGAATTTTATTATTTGTGTTTGTGTTTCTACTGTGTGTTATAAACTCGACTGCGGATAGATAATTCCTCTTTTAATCGGAATGTTCTATTTATTCTTTATTCCTGCTCTGATATTTAGGCCTATTATAAAAAATAAAAATCTGATGCAGGAGGGAATTATTTATTAGTTACCCAAATCACCGTCAAGATAGAGGATGGCGCCATCGTACGGTAAAATTTATTCCATTCACATGTGCAAACAAAATTGGATTAATATGAAGTATGTTTTAAGTAGGAACCGACTGAATATTCGGTTACGGTTTCGGCTAAAAATCTCGTTTCGGTCGGACCCTAATTTTAAGTGATTTTTCAAAATTGAAATTCCCGATGATTTTTAGAATGGGCTAATTTCGAAAGTGGTGTAAGTCAATTTGCAGCCTGTAAATATATATTAGTTTAGTCGAATTCGCCTAAAACAAATTTATATAACCAAATTACTTATTGATAAATAAGTAGAAACATTGCCAGACTTCCAGTGGCGTAGCGAGAGGGGGGCAAGGGGGGTCATCATGCCCCGGGCGCTACTCACAAAGGGGCGCCAAACAAATTCGCAAAACAAAAAATAATTTTAATGTCCGGGAAAAAAATTTAAAAAATTTGCGCGTGACGGAAAAATTTGGTTCCGCAAAAAATAAAATTTTTCCGCAGGAAGGGGGAAAAATTCCGCAAAACATAGCCTCCCTAAAAAAAGGTAAAATGATTTTAACAGCAGGGCAAAAAATTTTTCGCAGGCAAGAAAATTTTTGAGTTTGGGCCCCCCCCCCCCCCAAAAAATAATTTGTATATACGCCCCTGTATAATGTTATGGTTTTCGAATGCGGGGGGGGGGGGGGGGGGTTATTGTGCCCCGGGCGCGAGTTAAGCTCACTACGCCACTGATTAAGAATCTACTTTTGTTATCATTAGTAAAATAATTAGATTTTCTGTTTAACTTCCAGTTCAATTGAGATTGTCACAGATGTAACAACCTTTGTAATCTTAGCTGAACTGTACCTGAAGAAGACCACAGAATGAGTGGCCGAAACGTTGTAATTTTTACAAATAAACCACAGTTAAACCGAAAATCTAATTATTTTACTAATGATAATAACTGTGAAAGCCTAAACTCCAAAACTACTTTTGTTATTTTTGTATCTCAATTATTTTTCGAGTTATACTCAAAAAACGATCCAAAATTTGAGAAGGCTTAATACATTAAACATAAAAGGTAGAAGACATTTAAGATATCGAATAAATTCTGTATTTAATTCAGATAACGAATCAATAAACACCAATTTTATATCTTTTTTAGTTTTTAGCAAATTAACGAAAATTCAAGCAAACATAGATAGATGTGACTCTCTCTTATTAAATAGAGCAAACTAGTAATTGACATAAATGCGTAAGATTCAGGATTTAGTGCTGATTCTAATGCAGTATTCACTCTTTATAGTCTATATGTTGAATAGTTTTTTTATTATTTCGAAAAGAAAAAAATTCATCTGTCAAAATAAATTAAAATCGATTTTTTATTATTTCTAGGACATTCCTTGGCCAAAAATGGATTGTTTTAGTTAGAATATTTTATATTTTAATTTATTCAATCGATATCAAGCCCTAAATGTGTTTATTTAATTAAAAAACAATAAATTAAAAAATATTGGCGGGAGTTGACATTGGAAGTGGTGAGTGTCATCAACAAACCCTCATTTTATGTGGGCGTAGCTAAATAGAAAAATTCCAATGGCTTTATAATTAATTCAAGAGACCAGTTTTGCATTTTGCCTCAAATCCTTGGATGAATAAGAGAGATATAGCGATTTTTTGAAAAGCGATCACGCGCGCGACGAAAGGCTTAGACAAGAGTTACGCAAGTCTCCCTGGCTGGTCTCTGGGCGCCGATCGAATTGGAAAAAAAATTTGATGCTCTTCCATTAGTTGAAATAATTGTCATATTGATTGATTTCATCTGTTTATACTCAAATTTTATAAAATTTAATGACTATAAAATCTTATAATGTTGCTAAATTAAGGGTTCTTAAAATTTTTACTTTCCCTTACCTCTATATACATGTACTTTTTCAGTTTTTTTCGATTTTCTCAAAATTCGCTCAAATGATTTTGATTAAAATTCAAAAATCATTTATTTTTTAGATGCTCTTTAAAATGTATATTCTCATTTTGCTCTCAGAATTGTTTGAAGCACACTTTACTCTTGTACTTCATAGGAAAGATAGGGGAACTAAATGGCTTAAATAAGGGGATTGTGTCTTTTTCCTTATCCTTTTCATTCATTGTATATTTCAATATAGGGGAGAGTGGGGCATGTTGAGACAGTTTTAATATTTTATTTTTTTGCAAAAAATTGGAACGCCTATCTTTTATTCTACCATCATATTTTGAAAGGTTAATTCTTTACCTACCTAAATAGCATATTGTCTCTCCTGATAATAATCATGGAGTATTAAAATTAATTAATTTAAAAAAAAATTCATTGCGTATCAACTTACCCCAGCTCGGGGCAAGTTGATACAAAGAAAAGGCAAGTTGATACTGTGGTCAAGGGGATTGATAATATGATGGGATATCAATAAGAAGATTGTGCTAATTTTTAAATAATACATTTTAATGATTACAAGGATAAAAATCTGGTGTGACTGGCGCATAGCACACAACTTTCTCTTACCTTCGGTAATCGAAAGTTGTGTTCTGTGCTTGTCACACCAGATTTTTTGTGTCGACATATATTTAGTTCCCGACAGTACGGAACATTTGAATTCAGATGTAAAATTTATAAGTATGGGAAAATATTTATATTTTGTTACCATGGCAACCATTTCTCCTATCTTCCCTATGAAATACAAGAGTAAAGTGGTCTTCAGAAGATTTCAATCGCAAAATGAGAATATACATTTTAAAGAGCATCTAAAAAATAATTGATTTTTGAATTTTAAAAAAAATCGTTGGAGCAAATTTTGAGAAAATCGAAAAAAACTGAAAAAGTACATCAGTAAAGTACTAGTACTCTTTGGCCGATTTTGATTAAAAGCTTATTTTTCCGGTCCAGGAGGGTGTTTAACTTAAATATAAAATTTCAGCCTCATAGCTCAATTCCTTCATGCTTAAAATTGAACACAGACACACCCACCCACACACACACCCACCCACACACACACACACAGACAGACCATGTCGCGAAAACCACTTTTTTGGATTCAGGGGACCTCAAAACGTGAAGATCCATCAAAATCTCGACATCGAATTTTTGACATGAATCCAATACTTTCTCTCTATATATATATTACATATATACATAGGTAAGAGAAAGTAAAAAGCTAATCTAGTCCTATTTCCACATAAGATGCACAATGAATACATGTGTATAATTTTGTGACCTGCCACATTCGATGTGTGCCTATTTATTGCATAATATGCACTGGATCCAGTCTTGGCCAAACTTCGACAGTAAATATGGCTTAAACAAACCAAGAACAGTGCATCTTCCTCCTCTTCTGAATTTGAAACTAGTTTCTCCCAATCCCAATGCACATTGACTGAGGGGCAAGTTGATACAGTGTATCAATATGCCCCCAACCAAATGTATCAACTTGCCCCAAGTGACCACGTGTCTTTAAAACTAACATAACCTAAAAAGTAGAGCACCTAGCCTTATATAAATTATATGAACTTACTCAGGAAGAAACGTTTAATAAAATACGCACAGTGATTATAGGTCTCAGGGATTCTTTATGCACTTTTTCTATACTCAAACCCAAGGTAAAAAATTTACTTTTGTTATATGAAAACACCAAACCTTAAACCACTCAACAACTCGCTCTCGGATTTGACTGCCACTATATGTAGTGCAGCGTCACTTTACGACACATCGACTGCTACCACTCGCTTCAACATGCGCATACGCATTGGCGAATTATATTGCTTGTATCAACTTGCCCCCGTCTCAACTTGCCCCACTCTCCCCTACTGTACAACTATACTGTATAACTATGTATAGGAAAGATAGGAGAAATGGTTGCCTTGGTAACAAAATATAAATATTTTCCTTTTTTTATAAAGTTTACATCTTGAAATATATCTCGACCATAGATCTCAACACAAACGCCTACGGGCTTGGTCTAGTTGGTAGCGTGACTCCCTTCTATACCGAAGGTCGCGGGTTCGGACCCCAGGCAGTCCGATGATTTTATTTAACGCCACTTGGATACCACCAAATGGCTTAAATAGAAATGCCCGACCCCCAATAGATTTATTAATAATTAACGATTATCATCAAAGTCTTAAATGGCCTAATTTGCCGAAAAGACTGTGTGCATGTGTGTGTGAGTGTGAGTGATGTGAAAAAAGTGTGAGTGTTTAAAAAAAATCAAAAAAATTTGGTGTGACAAGCACAGCCAAAGTTAAGAGAAATTTGTGGGACCATCATAACAAATTTTTTTTTCTACGAGTCTTTAAAATTCTTTTTAATCTGTCCGAATATATAATTTTAATTTATTATTTTATTTTCTTAGAAAAGGGGGAAGTCGCGCGCGCCTTGGTCAAGAGCAACAAACAGAGAGGAGGGGAGGGGGAGGCAGACTCCGCCCCTCCTTTGTCTGAATTAAGAGGTCCAATTAATTACACATAGAAAAGAAATAAAACGTTGAATCTTCAAATGTCTCTAACTCGCAAACCGCTTCTTCAATTTGCATCGGATTTTTTGTAATGAGTTTAGAATTTCCTAGAGATTACTTAGATGAAGCTAAAATTTAATATTTAAACATTTAATTTTTCATTATATCTCACCATCCGATTAGCCAATCAGATGAGAGTAGAAAGGATCATTGATCTATATTCACTGAATTTTTGCCTACGTGTATATAAAATTTCTAGCCTTCTAGCTCCAATGGTTTCGTTAACTTAGCGCTCTGAAGGTTTAGACCCGCTCAACGATCCATGCAGAGCCAACTTTTCTCAAAGGACTCGCTCTAAAAAAAAAATTCATTTCATATCATATCAGAATTGGATGAAATTTTGTCCTCTTTTTACGTAAAATTCAGCTTTCAATTTTTGAGACTTGTTAATTTTATTTTACTAAAACGTTGGTTATAAACAACCCACAACATGCATAGAAAATCTGGTGTGACAAGCTCAGCAGATTTTTTTTTGTCGACATGTATTTAGTTTCCGACAGTACGGCACATTCGATTTTGAAGATGTAAAATTTATAAGTATGGAAAAATATTTATATTTTGTTACCATAGCAACCATTTCTCCTATCTTTCCTATGAAGCACAAGAGTAAAGTCTGCTTCAAACAATTCTGAGGGCAAAATGAAAATATACATTTTAAAGAGCATCTAAAAAATAAATGATTTTTGAATTTTAATCAAAATCGTTTGAGCGAATTTTGAGAAAATCGAAAAAACTGAAAAAGTACATGTATATAGAGGTAAGGGAAAGTAAAAATTTTAAGAACCCATAATTTAGCAACATTATAAGATTTTATAGTCATTAAATTTTATAAAATTTGAGTATAAACAGATGAAATCAATCAATTTGGCAATTATTTCAACTAATGGAAGAGCATCAAATTTTTTTTCCAATTCGATCGGCGCCGAGAGATCAGCCAGGGAGACTTGAGTAACTCTTATCTAAGCCTTTCGTCGCGCGCGAGATCGCTTTTCAAAAAATCGCTATATCTCTCTTATTCATCCAAGGATTTGAGGCAAAATGCAAAACTGGTCTCTTGAATTAATTATAAAGCCATAGGAATTTTTCTAATTAGCTACGCCCACATAAAATGAAGGTTTGTTGATGACACTCACCACTTCCAATGTCAACTCCCGCCAATATTTTTTAATTTATTGTTTTTTACTTTCTCTTAGCCTATATATGAAATATATAGGAGAGAAAGTATTGCGATCATGTCAAAAATTCGATGTCGAGATTTCGATGGATATACATGTTTTGAGGTCCCCTGAGTCCAAAAAAGTGGGTCCCGCAAATTGGTCTGTGTGTGTGTGTGTATGTATGTGTGTGTGTGTGTGTGTGTGTGTGTGTGCGTGTGTCTGTATGTGTGGACAGATTTTTAGCATGAAGGAATTGAGCTACCGGATTGAAATTTTATATTTAACTTAGGTACCTTCCCACACGCTCAAAATAAGCTTTTGAACAAAATCGGCCAAAAAGTACTAGTACTTTACTGATGTACTTTTTCAGTTTTTTTCGATTTTCTCAAAATTCCCTCCAAGGATTTTTTTTAAAATTCATAAATCAGCTATTTTTTAGATGCTCTTTAAAATGTATATTCTCATTTTGCCGTTGAAATGTTCTGAAGACCACTTTACTCTTGTTCTTCATAGGAAAGATAGAAATGGTTGCCATGGTAACTTCAGAGGCGTACCGAGGCAGTTGGGGGCCTGGGGCGGCACTAGAAGAGGGGGCCTTATATTGAATTTTTTTTTTTGGGGGGAGTGCTCATCTTTAAATATCCCTCTCCTCCATACACAAAAAGTATTTTTAAAATACCGTATATCCCTGAACCCCAAGGGCCCCGGGGCCTCTCAAAGGGAAATTTTTATTAAATTTTGTTTTTACTTGAGCCCTGAGGGCCCCGGGGCCTCTCAAAGGGAAATTTTTATTAAATTTTGTTTTTACTTGAGCCCCAAGGGCCCCGGGGCCTCTCAAAGAGAAATTTTTATTAAATTTTGTTTTTACATGAGCCCTGAGGGCCCCGGGGCCTCTCAAAGAGAAATTTTCATTAAATTTTGTTTTTATTTGAGCCCTGAGGGCCCCGGGGCCTCTCAAAGAGAAATTTTCATTAAATTTTCTTTTTTTATCTAAATTTTCCCATTTTTACTTGGGCCCTGAGGGCCCCGGGGCCTCTCAAAGAGAAATTTTCATTAAATTTTGTTTTTATTTGAGCCCTGAGGGCCCCGGGGCCTCTCAAAGAGAAATTTTCATTAAATTTTGTTTTTACTTGAGCCCCAAGGGCCCCGGGGCCTCTCAAAGAGAAATTTTCATTAAATTTTCTTTTTTTTATCTAAATTTTCCCATTTTTACTTGAGCCCCAAGGGCCCCGGGGCCTCTCAAAGGGAAATTTTCATTAAATTTTGTTTTTATTTGAGCCCTGAGGGCCCCAGGGCCTCTCAAAGGGAAATTTTTATTAAATTTTCTTTTTTTTATCTAAATTTTCCCATTTATACTTGAGCCCTGAAGGCCCCGGGGCCTTTCAAAGAGAAATTTTCATTAAATTTGGTTTTTACTTGTGCCCCAAGGGCCCCGGGGCCTCTCAAAGGAAAATTTTCATTAAATTTTGTTTTTACTTGAGCCCCAAGGGCCCCGGGGCCTCTCAAAGGGAAATTTTTATTAAATTTTGTTTTTATTTGAGCCCTGAGGGCCCCGGGGCCTCTCAAAGGGAAATTTTTATTAAATTTTCTTTTTTTATCTAAATTTTCCCATTTATACTTGAGCCCTGAGGGCCCCGGGGCCTTTCAAAGAGAAATTTTCATTAAATTTTGTTTTTATTTGAGCCCTGAGGGCCCCAGGGCCTCTCAAAGGGAAATTTTTATTAAATTTTCTTTTTTTTATCTAAATTTTCCCATTTATACTTGAGCCCTGAAGGCCCCGGGGCCTTTCAAAGAGAAATTTTCATTAAATTTGGTTTTTACTTGTGCCCCAAGGGCCCCGGGGCCTCTCAAAGGGAAATTTTCATTAAATTTTGTTTTTACTTGAGCCCCAAGGGCCCCGGGGCCTCTCAAAGGGAAATTTTTATTAAATTTTGTTTTTTTTTATCTAAATTTTCCCATTTTTACTTGAGCCCTGAAGGCCCCGGGGCCTTTCAAAGAGAAATTTTCATTAAATTTGGTTTTTACTTGTGCCCCAAGGGCCCCGGGGCCTCTCAAAGGGAAATTTTCATTAAATTTTGTTTTTACTTGAGCCCCAAGGGCCCCGGGGCCTCTCAAAGAGAAATTTTCATTAAATTTTGTTTTTTTTATCTAAATTTTCCCATTTTTACTTGAGCCCCAAGGGCCCCGGGGCCTCTCAAAGGGAAATTTTTATTAAATTTTGTTTTTACTTGAGCCCTGAGGGCCCCGGGGCCTTTCAAAGAGAAATTTTCATTAAATTTGGTTTTTACTTGAGCCCCAAGGGCCCCGGGGCCTCTCAAAGGGAAATTTTTATTAAATTTTGTTTTTACTTGAGCCCTGAGGGCCCCGGGGCCTCTCAAAGGGAAATTTTCATTAAATTTTGTTTTTACTTGAGCCCCAAGGGCCCCGGGGCCTCTCAAAGGGAAATTTTCATTAAATTTTGTTTTTATTTGAGCCCTGAGGGCCCCAGGGCCTCTCAAAGGGAAATTTTTATTAAATTTTCTTTTTTTATCTAAATTTTCCCATTTATACTTGAGCCCTGAAGGCCCCGGGGCCTTTCAAAGAGAAATTTTCATTAAATTTGGTTTTTACTTGTGCCCCAAGGGCCCCGGGGCCTCTCAAAGGGAAATTTTTATTAAATTTTCGTTTTTACTTGAGCCCCAAGGGCCCCGGGGCCTCTCAAAGGGAAATTTTCATTAAATTTTCTTTTTTTTTATCTAAATTTTCCCATTTTTACTTGAGCCCTGAAGGCCCCGGGGCCTTTCAAAGAGAAATTTTCATTAAATTTGGTTTTTACTTGTGCCCCAAGGGCCCCGGGGCCTCTCAAAGGGAAATTTTTATTAAATTTTGTTTTTACTTGAGCCCTGAGGGCCCCGGGGCCTCTCAAAGGGAAATTTTTATTAAATTTTGTTTTTACTTGAGCCCCAAGGGCCCCGGGGCCTCTCAAAGAGAAATTTTCATTAAATTTTGTTTTTACTTGAGCCCTGAGGGCCCCGGGGCCTCTCAAAGGGAAATTTTTATTAAATTTTCTTTTTTTTATCTAAATTTTCCCATTTATACTTGAGCCCTGAAGGCCCCGGGGCCTTTCAAAGAGAAATTTTCATTAAATTTGGTTTTTACTTGTGCCCCAAGGGCCCCGGGGCCTCTCAAAGGGAAATTTTTATTAAATTTTCTTTTTTTTATCTAAATTTTCCCAGTTTTACTTGAGCCCTGAAGGCGGCCCCGGGGCCTCTCAAAGGGAAATTTTTATTAAATTTTCTTTTTTTTATCTAAATTTTCCCATTTTTACTTGAGCCCTGAGGGCCCCGGGGCCTTTCAAAGAGA
>JAKCPI010023547.1:0-13439 GCA_023213315.1 Euborellia annulipes | reverse complement strand
TGAACTTATTTTACTAATATTTATAATTTTTTTGTTTTTTTTTTTATTAAAAAACACACTTTTCCCATTCACACACGCATACAGCAGGGACGTATATAAGGGGAGGGGAAGGGGGCCGGCCCCCCCCAAAAAAAAAAAAAATTTTCCAAAAACCCCGCAGGGTGAAAAAATATAGCCCTGTAAAAAAAATTTTTTTTGCAGGGTGAAAAAATTTGGTTCCGCAAAAAACAAAATTTTTCGCAGGGCAGGGCGGAATAAATTTAGTTTCTTTAAAAAAAAATTTGTATACGCCATTGGTATGAGTAAAAATTGCTTATGAGATGCTTTTTTCAACTTTTATGCTTATTTAACAACTTTTTATTCAAGTTTTTTATGCTTTTTTAAGCACTTTTTTTTCCATTTTTTTATGCTTTTTTTTCCGGTCTCTACTTATAAATTTAGACGAAATAGCTGTTACCCCATCAGATGTTTATTAAAGAGGTTCCAGGCTTTATTAAAATTAAATTTTCCCTGTCAAAAGTTTTTTTTTTCCTCAACTTTGGTAAAACTGCAGTCACAAAGAAATAGTAATAATTAAATTTTATATAATTAATTATATTCTTTGTTTATTGTTGCGATCTACATAACCAGAGAAAAAAATGGTGGATGAAATAGTAACAATTAGATTAAATTCTATATAATTAATTGTATTCTTTGTTTATTGTTGCGATCTAATCAGGAAAAAAATGGCGGATGACGCTATCCACTTCGGCAAAAAAAGTATTTTTTAAACCAATTTGTAATAAACTTAACATATAAGTGTTATATATCATTTTAATCGGGGAAAAATGCATATTTCGAGTGTGTAATAAAAAATAATTATATATTATTTATGATAAAAAATTATTCTAAACATTAAATATATTTTGATTAAAAATTAACCAACACGTCACTTTTCTGATGTGTTTCTTAACTCAAAATCTTTTTTTTATTATTATTCTTATTTTAGAGCGCTTCAACAGCGGGGATTATATTATTCGCACTACATTTTTTACAATTTTATATTACTATATACAAACAATTAGAAAATCAAATATATATAAAAAAATATCAAAAAAGTTTATAGACTATATATTTAAAAAAGTAATTTCTTTTAAAAATAAAATATTCTTTTTGAGGTTTTTTCATATATATTTGATTACTATTAATAATTAAATCTAATAATTATTTTATTATATTTAAATTTTAATTAATTATAACCTTTGTTTATTTATTATTTGTAATATTACTAAAAAAAATGGAGGACGACGCTATCCACTTCACCAAAACAGAGCATTTTTAAACCAATTTGTAATAAACCTATATACAAGTGTTATATATCATTTTACTCGGGAGAAAGTGCAGATTTAGAATATATATAGATGTTATTTAAGGTATTATAAGAACAGTTTTTAAGATAATTAATGAAGAAAATATTTTTTAAATAAATTCTAACAACGTCGAGATGTAATGTAAAGTTTTGCAATTTTATTATCTTCTAAGATTTATTTATAAACTAAAAAAAAAGTATGCAATATAAAAGGCTAGCGCTGGCTATTAGTCAATTACTCAATCAATGGTTGAGGCATTCAGGTCTCTCTGATTTGATTTAATTCAATTCCAAATAAGAGCAAAGCCTCCTCTCTTGTTGTTGTTGTTGTTGGGTCCATATAAACGTGCATTTGCAATCCATTAGAGACCCATTAAACGAATCGATTGAGCTACTATTAGTATAAATTCTTTCTTTCTTTTTTTTATATAAACTGAACTAGCCGCGCTGCACGCCTTCAGTTGTTGAACTAGTTCTAACTAATTTTTCGTATTTAAATAATTTAGTCTTTATATCATCATGAGAGACAGCTAATCATTAATTTAATTGTGAATTCTTTAATTTTCAATGTTTATTAAACGGAATTATTAATTAGTATAGATATTTATCTGAGGAAGTGAGGTTATGTTATAACTTAATACTAAAATGAAATTAGAATCAAATTGTATGACATGTGTGAAATTATCAATCATACAATGCGCTCATTGCGGTCAACTTATCAACTAAAATTGACATTTACACTAACCTCACTTCGTTAGGAAAATATCTATAATAATTAATAATAATATGATAGTAACGACAACCTGTTGATTTATAATTAAATATAAGATAACATATTGTATAGAAAATTAAAGGAATCAGAATTAAATTAATGCATTTTTATGCTTAGCAGTCTCTTATGATGATATAAACACTAAATTACTTGCCGACTACGATGTCCCAGTCGTTTTGTATTTGTCAATTTCTTTTTAAAAGAGCTTTTGGATAACTAGAATGATATTTGTCTTAAAATCTTAAATCACAAAGATTGTTAAATGACAACAATTAATTTCTAATTTAACACTTGTTTAATTAAATGAAAGGAAAATAAAAATTCACTCAGCTGGGCAATATAGTAATAATAATAAAGGTAACTTTGTTTGTTTAAAGGTGAAAGTAGGCCTATTAGAATGGATGGATTAAATAGATGGATTTTGTTGTTGATAAGAAAAGAAAAGAAAAAGAAAAGTGAATGAATGATGTGACGTCAAAAAAAAAAAAACTCACCGACACTTCCCCAAGCTGGATGAGCCAAGTTGTTAAACCAACCATCGAAGCGTTGCTTTTCCGTAAAACTCTGAGTATTGCTGACCTCTCCTTCCTCTATAACAACAACAACAACAAAACAATGTTGTAATAAATAATTAAAAGAAAAAAGAAAAATTGAGATTTAATAATTTTAGATTAAATGAAATGTTTTATTTAAGGGATAAAAATTTGTTAAAAATGTTCAAAATATAACCTCTTTGAACCATTATTGAAATAGCAATAAAGGAAAATCTATGTTAAGGTTATAATCAAAAGATAAATGAGATGTAGATAGATATGTTTTCAACAATCAAATAAACAAAACAAAATAATTTATTTATTTTTAATTGATGGCTTATATTATTATTTATTTTTATTTATTTTTTATTTTTAAATGCTTTTATTTAACTTACTCTTTCAAGGTCACCAACTTTATGGCTTTGTTAAGGACACTTCCCGATGAGCTAGAGGTGTGAAATTTGATATTTAAGGTTCATTTTTGATGACGCAAATTGTGAGTTTGGTTTTACCAAAATGGACCAAACTAATGTGGTAATTTATTTGAAACCCTTCGTGAATTAATGTAATTTCAAAAGACTTCCCGATGGGCTAGAGGTGTGAAATGTAATACTTAAGAGTCATTTTTGATGACGCCACTATATGGTGGTTTTGATCAAAATAGACCAATCTAATGTGGTACTTTATTTGAAACCCTTCGCGAATTAATGTAATTTCAAAAGACTTCCCGATGGGCTAGAGGTGTGAAATGTAATACTTAAGAGTCATTTTTGATGACGCCACTATATGGTGGTTTTGATCAAAATAAACCAATCTAATGTGGTACTTTATTTGAAACCCTTCGCGAATTAATGTAATTTCAAAAGACTTCCCGATGGGCTAGAGGTGTGAAATGTAATACTTAAGAGTCATTTTTGATGACATCACTATATGGTGGTTTTGATCAAAATAGACCAAACTAATGTGGTACTTTATTTGAAACCCTTCGCGAATTAATGTAAATTCAAAAGACTTCCCGATGGGCTAGAGGTGTGAAATGTAATACTTAAGAGTCATTTTTGATGACGCCACTATATGGTGGTTTTGATCAAAATAGACCAGACTAATGTGGTACTTTATTTGAAACCCTTCGCGAATTAATGTAATTTCAAAAGACTTCCCGATGGGCTAGAGGTGTGAAATGTAATACTTAAGAGTCATTTTTGATGACGCCACTATATGGTGGTTTTGATCAAAATAGACCAGACTAATGTGGTACTTTATTTGAAACCCTTCGCGAATTAATGTAATTTCAAAAGACTTCCCGATGGGCTAGAGGTGTGAAATGTAATACTTAAGAGTCATTTTTGATGACGCCACTATATGGTGGTTTTGATCAAAATAGACCAATCTAATGTGGTACTTTATTTGAAACCCTTCGCGAATTAATGTAATTTCAAAAGACTTCCCGATGGGCTAGAGGTGTGAAATGTAATACTTAAGAGTCATTTTTGATGACATCACTATATGGTGCTTTTCATCAAAATAGACCAAACTAATGTGGTACTTTATTTGAAACCCTTCGCGAATTAATGTAATTTCAAAAGACTTCCCGATGGGCTAGAGGTGTGAAATGTAATACTTAAGAGTCATTTTTGATGACGCCACTATATGGTGGTTTTGATCAAAATAGACCAGACTAATGTGGTACTTTATTTGAAACCCTTCGCGAATTAATGTAATTTCAAAAGACTTCCCGATGGGCTAGAGGTGTGAAATGTAATACTTAAGAGTCATTTTTGATGACGCCACTATATGGTGGTTTTGATCAAAATAGACCAATCTAATGTGGTACTTTATTTGAAACCCTTCGCGAATTAATGTAATTTCAAAAGACTTCCCGATGGGCTAGAGGTGTGAAATGTAATACTTAAGAGTCATTTTTGATGACATCACTATATGGTGCTTTTCATCAAAATAGACCAAACTAATGTGGTACTTTATTTGAAACCCTTCGCGAATTAATGTAATTTCAAAAGACTTCCCGATGGGCTAGAGGTGTGAAATGTAATACTTAAGAGTCATTTTTGATGACGCCACTATATGGTGGTTTTGATCAAAATAGACCAGACTAATGTGGTACTTTATTTGAAGCCTCACGCAAATAAGGCCCTATTAACTATAGTTTTGAATTTTGATATTTACGAGTCATTTTTTTATGATAATGAATAATTTTTCAATTGAACCAAATCAATACAGGCCAAACTAATGTGGTACTTTATCATATTGATGATTTTTGATAAGACTAAAAGACTAAAAAAGCTTAAAATAAAAATAAAATAAAAAAAAAGATTTTAAAAAAAATGCTTTTATTTAAATTGAACTAAAAAGAGAGAAATAAGAAAGAAATAATTTAATTGTTCTTGTTAAAATTTTTTAATATTTATGACTTAAAATAAAAGCGTGGGGCGCGAGCCTCGGAATCACTTCGAAGCGCCCCACGCTTTTATTTTAAGTCATAAATATTCAACAATTTTAACAAGAACAATTAAATTATTTCTTTCTTATTTCTCTCTTTTTAGTTCAATTTAAATAAAAGCATTTTTTTAAAAATCTTTTTTTTTATTTTATTTACTTAATATAAACGAATAATTGTAATATTATTATTATAATAAATAAAATCATATTTTTTTACTTATTAATAGGTCTTTAATGATCAGTGGCCCCATAACAAATAACTGATTCAAAGAAATTTGAGATAGGGGTTATTACAATGAAACAAAAATTTAAAGAAAAGATAAACAATTAATTTAATTCAATCATCTCCTCCAATTTTCCATGCTATTTTAAATGCTTTTATTTAACTTACTCTTTCAAGGTCACCAACTTTGAATCTTTGCTTAGGGCACTTCCCGATGAGCTAGAGGTGTGAAATTTGATATTTAAGGCTTATTTTTAGGGACACCCTTGTAAAAAAATTTTCACCAAAATAGGCCAAATTAATGTGGTACTTTATTTGAAACCTCACGCAAACAAATCTATTTTCAAAAAGCCTTCCCGATGAGCTAGAGGTGTGAAATTTGATATTTAAGGCTCATTTTTAGGGACACCCTTGTAAAAAATTTTTCACCAAAATAGGCCAAATTAATGTGGTACTTTATTTGAAACCTCACGCAAACAAATCTATTTTCAAAAGCCTTCCCGATGAGCTAAAGGTGTGAAATTTGATATTTAAGGCTCATTTTTAGGGACACCCTTGTAAAAAATTTTTCACCAAAATAGGCCAAATTAATGTGGTACTTTATTTGAAACCTCACGCAAACAAATCTATTTTCAAAGCCTTCCCGATGAGCTAGAGGTGTGAAATTTGATATTTAAGGCTCATTTTTAGGGACACCCTTGTAAAAAAATTTTCCCCAAAATAGGCCAAATTAATGTGGTACTTTATTTGAAACCTCACGCAAACAAATCTATTTTCAAAAGCCTTCCCGATGAGCTAGAGGTGTGAAATTTGATATTTAAGGCTCATTTTTAGGGACACCCTTGTAAAAAAATTTTTCCCCAAAATAGGCCAAATTAATGTGGTACTTTATTTGAAACCTCACGCAAACAAATATATTTTCAAAAGACTTCCCGATGAGCTAGAGGTGTGAAATTTGATATTTAAGTCTCATTTTTTGGGACACCCTTGTAAAAATTTTTTCACCAAAATGAGCCAAATTAATGTGGTACTTTATTTGAAACCTCACGCAAACAAATATATTTTCAAAAGCCTTCCCGATGAGCTAGGGGTGTGAAATTTGATATTTAAGTCTCATTTTTGGGACACCCTTGTAAAAATTTTTTCACCAAAATGAGCCAAATTAATGTGGTACTTTATTTGAAACCTCACGCAAACAAATCTATTTTCAAAAGCCTTCCCGATGAGCTAGAGGTGTGAAATTTGATATTTAAGGCTCATTTTTAGGGACACCCTTGTAAAAAAATTTTTCCCCAAAATAGGCCAAATTAATGTGGTACTTTATTTGAAACCTCACGCAAACAAATATATTTTCAAAAGACTTCCCGATGAGCTAGAGGTGTGAAATTTGATATTTAAGTCTCATTTTTGGGACACCCTTGTAAAAATTTTTTCACCAAAATGAGCCAAATTAATGTGGTACTTTTATTTGAAACCTCACGCAAACAAATATATTTTCAAAAGCCTTCCCGATGAGCTAGGGTGTGAAATTTGATATTTAAGTCTCATTTTTGGGACACCCTTGTAAAAATTTTTTCACCAAAATGAGCCAAATTAATGTGGTACTTTATTTGAAACCTCACGCAAACAAATATATTTTCAAAAGCCTTCCCGATGAGCTAGGGGTGTGAAATTTAATATTTAAGGGCCATTTTTGGTGACAACAATGATGTGGATATTTATATCAAAATAGTCCAAACTAATGTGGTACTTGCCCTCGGGGCATGGCGTAGAGGTTAGCGTGCTAACCTCAAATACCAAACGTCGCGGGTTCGGACCCCAGGCAGTCCGATGATTTTATTTAAGCCAATTGGATACCAAATGGCTTAAATAAGAATGCCTGGACCCCATATATGTATATTAATTTAATAACGGATATCGTAAAAAGTCTTATATGGCCTGAGTTGCCGAAAAGACTGTGTGAATGTGTGTGTGGGTGTGAGTGTGAATGAGAAAAAAGTGTGAGTGTTTTTAAAAAAAAAAAAAAAAAAAAAAAAAAATGTGGTACTTTATTTGAAACCCTACACGAATTAATTTATTTTGAAGACTTCCCAGTGAGCTATAGTTGTGTAATTTGATATTTAAGGGTAATTTTTGATGACAACAATTGCCTGAAGGTTTTTATCAAAATAGACTAAACTAATGTGGTACTTTATTTGATGCCTCCCGCTTCCTGCCTTCCTTTTTTTATTTAATACTCTATCTATAATAAAAAAGACTAAAAAGTTTAAAATAAAAATATAATAAAAAAAAAACTTTTTAAAAAAATGCTTTTATTTAAATTGAACTAAAAAGAGAAAAATAATTTAATTTAATTGTTCTTGTTAAAATTGTTTAATATTAATGACTTAAAATAAAAGCGTGGGCGCTTCGAAGTTATTCCGAGGCTTCCCTTAAGCTACGAATATCAATGAGCGCCCCACGCTTTTATTTTAAGTCATTAATATTAAACAATTTTAACAAGAACTATTAAATTACACTATAAAAAAAATATGAATTTTCAATCATTTTTCATATACTTCGGTGATTTCATATTAATATACTCAGGATATGAAATAAAATTAATATAAAAGTTTATGAACAAATTACCAACTTTTAAACTTATCTTTTTCTTTGTGTGCCGCCAAATTTTGAAATCGTTAAAAGTGCACCGCGACAAGTTGAGAATCACTGGTCTAAACGTTCTCAAATAACTCGACTACCTCAAGGAATTTTTATTAATATTATTTTAAGGAAACTTGAAATTATTCTTTTAAAATTCATTTCACAAATCTAAATTTATTAAATTCTGGTTTGAAATTCGCGCTCTAAACTATTTATTTAAATATTTATGAAGTATATTAAAATTCTACTAATTAAATAATTTTTATAAAGTAATTCAACTAAATAGCTATAAAAATTAAAATTAAAATTAACAATTTCACCAAAATAATTAATTTTAAAATATACAAGAAATTGGTTAGGTTCATGGGCGTAACTAGGGGGTCCCGGGGGCCTGGCCCCCCCCTAGAAGGCTCGTGGCCCCCCCCCCAGAAAGATCTTTGCTCCAAGAAAAATTGAGAAAATATGGGGCTTTCTAGGCCCGAGTCATTCTTTCCACGTCAAATCGATACACTTTTTAACATCACCATCTCAGATTTGTATGAAATTTGGGTCATAGGTAGAGTCAATAGAGACTAAGAAAAAGCCCCAATTTCAACTTGATATCTCAACTCGTTTAAGAAATATGGCGGGTTAAATTTGTCAAAAATGGCAAAAAATCGACCTAACCACATCTATTTAAATTGCTCTAAAATCTCTTAGAGATGAGATAGAGAGAAGAATGAGGTGTCATTTTACAGCTTTTTAGACACCCTTTCCAATAATATACAACACACCTGGGGTGGTAATAAAATAAATTTTTAATTTCAAAATCAAAAATTTAAATTAATTTTTTCTCAAAAAGTACCATTTCGAAAATTTTGAAAAAAATTCTAAAATGGTCCTTGCTTAAAGGTTAAAAGATAATATAAGCCTCATCGAGGGATCATGATGGGATCATAGTTAAAACAACCATTGCGTTAGTTTTTTGTCATAATTGGGAAAAATTTCACAGGCTCAGTGGCGTACCGAGGGGGGAGGGGGCGGAGGGGAGGTCCGCCCCAGGCCCCGAGCCGGCATAGAACCTCATATATATATAAAAAAAAAAAATTAAATATTTCCCTTCGAGAGGCCACGGGGCCCTCAGAACCAAGTAAAAATGGGAAAATTTTGATTAAAAAAAAAGAAAATTTAATGAAAATTTCTCTTTAAATAGGCCCCGGGGCCTCAGGGCTCAAGTAAAAACGGAAAAATATAGAAAAAAAAAAAAAAAAAATTTCTCTTTGAGAGGCCCCGGGGCCTTGGGGTTCAGGGATATACGGTATTTTAAAAATTTTTTGTGTATGGAGGAGAAGGATATTTAAAGATGAGCACCCCCCCAAAAAAAAAAATTCAATATAAGGCCCCCTTTCTTCTAGTGCCGCCCCAGGCCTCCAACTGCCTCTGCGTACATGTACGCCTCTCCACAGGCTAACAGTGATTTTGGTGCCGGGGGTATTTTGAGCTGATCTCTGAGTATATGCGACGTGCTTTTTCCAAAAATGTCGTCCGTTTTGCTCGAATATATCTAGTTTTAGAGATATAGAGAATATAACGTTTTAATTGAAATTCTGCTCTAAAGTGGCTCTTATTTTGAGTTTTATAGATTTTTTTTTATAGTGTTTTCTCTTAAAAATATACAGGTAGCTAAGATACCTAGAAAATCTAGAGATTCTGCCCAATCAGAAGTGATTTAGTGGTACAAAACACGGCTAAAAGTTGAAAAAAATTCAATTTTTCCAGTTTTTCTTAACTTTAGACAACCCTACAATTTTTTACTTTCTCTTACCTATGTATATATGTAATATATATATAGAGAGAAAGTATTGGATTCATGTCAAAAATTCGATGTCGAGATTTTTATGGATCTTCACGTTTTGAGGTCCCCTGAATCCAAAAAGGTGGTTTTCGCGACATGGTCTGTCTGTGTGTCTGTGTGTGTGTCTGTGTGTCTGTGAACAAAATATCTCAAGAACGAAAAGAGCTAGGAGGTTGAAATTTTATATTTAAGTTAGGCACCCCCATGGGACGTGACACGAAGCTTTTGAACAAAATCGACCAAAAAGTACTAGTACTTTACTGATGCACTTTTTCAGTTTTTTTCGATTTTCTCAAAATTTGCTCCAACGATTTTTTTTTAAATTCAAAAATCAATTATTTTTTAGATTCTCTATAAAATGTATATTCTCATTTTGTGATTGAAATCTTCTGAAGACCACTTTACTCTTGTACTCCATAGAAAAGATAGGAGAAATGGTTGCCATGGTATCAAAATATAAATATTTTCCCATACTTATAAATTTTACATCTTGAATTCAATTGTACCCTACTGTCGGAAACTAAATACATGTCGACACAAAAAATCTGGTGTGACAAGCACAGTGCACAACTTTCGATTACCGAAGGTAAGAGAAAGTTGTGTGCTGTGCGCCAGTCACACCAGATTTTTTTTAAACTTTCTTTAGAATTACATTAAACAAATTATTATCATTATTACTTTCTCTTACCTATGTATATATGTAATATATATATAGAGAGAAAGTATTGGACTGGCGCACAGCACACAACTTTCTCTTACCTTCGGTAATCGAAAGTTGTGTACTGTGCTTGTCACACCAGATTTTTTAACATCTCTGAATGCAAAAAACATATATGTACGATATTCTGTAACTCTTTAGCTTTCCAGAAATCATTCCTTTGTGCAAATCGGTTAATTATTAAAGAAATTATAAACTTGTTATTTCAGCGCTATCACTACGCCCAAGAATTCTTCTAAGCAAAACACCAACTTAATCATAAAATTTTCTTATCTTTGATTTGTAGATTAACTATTTTGTTTATAATTTCGTTAATAATTAACCGATTTGCACGAATGAATGATGGCTGGAAAAATTGAATTTTTTTCAATTTTTAGCCGTGTTTTGCACCACTAAATCACTTCTGATTGGGCAGAATCTCTAGATTTTTTATGTATCTTAGCTACCTGTATATTTTTAAGAGAAAACACCATAAAAAAAAATCTAGAAAACTCAAAATAAGAGCCACTTTAGAGCAGAATTTCAATTAAAACGTTATATTCTCTATATCTCTAAAACTAGAGCTATTCGAGCAAAACTGACGGCATTTTTGGAAAAAGGACGTCGCATATACTCAGAGATCAGCTCAAAATACCCCCGGCACCAAAATCACTGTTAGCCTGTATAATGTTTCCCAATGATGACAAAAAACTAACGCAAGGGTTGTTTTAATTAATTTTTCTCTATAATCTGAGAAGGTGAGGTTAAAAAGTGTATCGATTTGACGTGGAATGACTCGCCCACCGAGGTTATCTGGTCTCATGCCCCCCCCCAGCGAGGATGGCTGGTCCCATGGCCCCCCCAGCCAGATTCTCTAGTTACGCCCATGGTTAGGTTGGCAGCAAATTGAACTTTCTCATATATATTCATAAACAGTTTATGAAACAGAGTTCTTATACTTGTATAGGAAGTTTTCTGGAAGTTTTTTTTACAGTGTAAATTATTTTTCTTCTTTTTAGTTCAATTTAAATAAAAGCATTTTTTTAAAAAGTTTTTTTTTTATTATATTTTTTCAATGGTAGTTTGTGGGATCTCTTCCAAGCGCATCTCGAGCTGCTCAAAGCATGAATTCGGGCCTTCTTTCAAGGGGGTACCACAAATGTTGATTGCGGTTCGAGTTGGAGCTTTGTGCTGGCCAATCCATGATCCGTATGCTAACTTCTTTGCATTTTTTTGACCCTGAGAGTATATTAATTTATAAATTTCTTTATTTGTGAATATTTAAATTACAATATTAATCAATAAATAAAAATAGTTCTGTCTTAAAAAAGGAAAAAAACTCAATAATATACGATCTACATCTCTTAGTTTTTGGTAAAGAAAGAGAAAGAGAATTAATTCATTTCTTTTCTTTTTTCTAATTATTATTGAATAAAATTAATAAAATCTCATTATTATTATTCTATAAATTAAATCTTATTTAAGTGAAATTTTAGTTTTAGAGAGAGAGAGAGAGAGAGAGAACCTTAAGATGTGTCAATTTATAGGTTATTTTTTAAAATTTGTTGATAATTCAATCTCATTTATTTATTTATATTTATTTTGACAAATTCTATTAGAGTATAAAATTTCGAAAGTCAATTTTATTTTTATTTATTTAATTCATTATCGTTGTTTTTGCGATTTCATCTCTTTTTTCTTTATTCGAGTATCTTCCTTTGATCAATATTTAAATAATACGATCAATTAAAATTAAAAATTGCAATTGTCAATTTTAATTGAAGGCAACGATTGATGTATCCAACTCAACCATCGCATCAATTCTTAGTTGTTCTGTAAACTTGCTGTGTGTAGTTTCGCGCTCTTGGAAGCTTATTTTATTTATTGGGCGAACAACTGACGAAACGATTGTCAATTGCTAGTTACACCATCAATGGCTCTCATCAATGCCCTTCAATCAAAATTTCTATCAATTGCCGTCATTCAATTGACAATCGCGTCAATTGTCTCCAAGATGGTCAATAATTATTGACCTTATACTTATTGACCACAGCATACGTCATCAACAATTCCAATTGTAAGGGGGGTTTACTTACAAGGGATGTAGAGCATATATATCTCCATATCTATGTATATAATAACCTTTTCCATATAAAAAATTAAGTTGTATAACTTTCTAATTTAAATAAATTTTCTATTCCTTAACGGAATTACAGAAATTTTGTGATAATATTTTTCAAAAATTGTCGTTAATTAAATTTTTAAATAATTTTCCATTTCATTTGGTAAAACGAACGATGTGTTAAAATTAAAGAAGATGAAAAAGGGAATTCATGGCCCCGAGTTTGTTCCGGTTCTTTATAATGATCGATTTAGCAAGGTTATTATTAGGTGAATTATCATTTCCAAGTATGCGCGTTTGTGAACGAATTGGGTTTTTTTTTTCTTTTTTAAGGGCTGTTAACCTTGATCTCTTCATGTTGAGTGTTGAGTGTGTTCTACTCACTCCACAAAAAAACTGGCAAGTAATATTTAATCATGCATCCTTTTTAAAAAGAACTTTGGCTAAGCAATCAAGAAAGATACCCTAATAAAGAAAAAGAGATGTTTGAAATGTCAAAAAACAACGATGATGAATTAAATAAATAATAATAAATTGGCTTTTGAAATTTAATACTCTATTAGAAATTGCCAAAAAAAAAAAAAAAAAAAAAAAAAACTAAATAAATAAATGAGGTCGAATATCAATAAAAATTCTTAAAGCATAACCTATAAATTCATACATTTTAAGATTTTCTCTCTCTTTTTATATCCCTAAAACTTTCTTCACATAATTAAGATTTAAATTATAGAATAATAATTATGAGATTTTAATACTAGAAAAGAAAAGAGATGAGTTAACATTCTATCTTTTTGACCAAAAACGAAGAGA
>JAKCPI010023546.1:0-17989 GCA_023213315.1 Euborellia annulipes | reverse complement strand
AATATAAGGCTTTCTTTTGCGAAAATTACGCAAATCCATACCCCTGGCAAAAATGAACAAATAAAACAGAAATGCAATTAGCTATTAATGGAAACTTATCTCTTGAATTAATCAATAACCGCCACATACCCATATGGAAGAGCAGACTCTGTAATATTGAATTTAACGTGGGGACACTCCCTCCGCCCCAAATTAGTTGCTTCATTTTAATATTTTTACTTTCTCTTATCTATATGTATATGTTAATAGAGATATATATATATATAAACGGTATATATAGAGAGAAAGTATTGGATTCATGTTAAAAATTCGATGTCGAGATTTTGATGGATCTTCACGTTTGTCTGTGTGTCTGTCTGTCTGTCTATGTGTGTTCAATTTTAAGGATGAAGGAATTGAACTACGAAGTTGTAATTTTGTATTTAAGTTGAAGCACCCTCCTGGACCGGGAAAATAAGCTTTTTGATCAAAATCGGCCAAAAAGTACTAGTACTTTACTGGTGTACTTTTTCAGTTTTTTTCGATTTTCTCAAAATTCCCTCCAAGGATTTTTTAAAATTCATAAATCAACTATTTTTAGGGATGCTCTTTAAAATGTATATTCTCATTTTGCCGTTGAAATCTTCTGAAGACCACTTTACCCTCTTGTGTCTTGCATAGGGGGGAATTTTTTTTTTTTTTTTTTTTTTTTCTTTTATTTTTGGGCTTTAGAATTTTTGCCCGTCGCCCGTTCGGGTGACCCAGTGGACGCAACGTTCTCCCGAAGGGTAAGAGAAAGTTGTGTGCTGTGCGCCAGTCACACCAGATTTTTCTAATGATTTTTAAAATTTCATTTTAGGTTGATATAGTATCAATTAATATTAGCTTGACAAACAGTCCACTCCTCCTAAGTATAGCATCCGTGCCAAATTAGTTTCAAAATTTGGTTCAAATTCAAATTATAAAAATCTTGTGTGACTAGTCGCACAGCCCACAACTTTCTCTTACCTTTAGTAAGAAATGTTTTGTGCTTGTTACACCTAATTTTTTTGTGCCGACATATATTTAGTTTCCGCCGGTATATTAGAATTCAAAAATTTAAAATTTATAAACATGGGAAAATATTTTATATTTTGTTATCATGAAAGTAAAAGAGTCACCGCTTGTTTTCTTGTCTGTGACCCAAACAAACCCTGCATTTATGAAGTTTATTTTTTGAATCATTCTAAACTTATTGTTTTTAAAGTCAACCAATTAATGGCCTCTAAAACGTTTCAACACGTTCTCTTATCTACTAAACCAAACTTTTATCTCTCTCTGTATATGGAGAATTACTTTGCTAGAATAGTTTGTTCCCTTTTGTTGTTGATGTTGTTGTTGTTAAAACTCAACTTTTCTCAAATTATTATTATGATTCGAAATTAAAGCAAAAATTTCCTCGATGCTCAGGTGGTGATAAATTAGGAATGCTTCTGTATTTTATAGGACAATTCAAAAAGTTGCTCTCATGACAAACAAACAAACATTCTTTCTGCACCCGCTAGGGGGCCATTTTTCTTTCAATTAAAGTTTTTTTTTACTTTCTCTTACCTCTATATATTAATAATGATTAATATATATAGAGAGAAAGGATTATGGATCTCGTCGCCATTTTTCAGCCCTGAGTTAACCTCACTTTTGGAGTAATTTCAGCTAGATATATGGTGAATTGGAGTCAAGGCCGGGCTTAAGTTTCCCAGGCAAGATTTAGCCCTGGGGTGACACGTATTATGAACACAAGCATCCTAACTTCACGAATATAAATCATAGATAATAATATAAATGCGAATCTGAAATCTACCGTTTTTTTTTGTTATTATTCATTTTATGTCAGTCAGGATTATACTTCGTATATAAGTGATTCTTTCACAAAACCGAACACTTTCTGACCGACATGTTTTGATTGGTTGGATGAAATTTTTTTGGCGGGTTCTATAACGAAAAAAAAGATAGCCATCCGCGAGGATTTTCTTTTTCTTTAATATTTTGGGAAATAGATTAAAAAGACGAAAATATGAAATTCCTCATCGATAATCGACAAAGTTAGACCGCTCACTTTTTAAAAATTCATAACTCTGGTTCTATTTTTTGAGCTAGAAAAAATCTTTTTTACCATTTTAAAAGCTAAAAAGAGTGAACTTTTAAGAAAAAAATTGTTCCTCCAAAATTTAGTAAAGATTTCACATTGTTATCAACAATTGAATCGTAAAATCATTTTTAAACAATGGGGCCCCGCAACTGTATTGCATTTTTAGTTAGGACCATCGCATTTCTACTGTCGAATTTTTATACTTTCGATAACGGTTCTTTAATCGATGGAGAATCAATTAGTACTATTGAAAAAAATCCCACCGCCAAGTGCTCTCATGCGGTAAAAAAATGACGTCATATCAAAATAAGAAAAAGTGAAACAGGGGCATTGAACCACTCTTTCCAAAACTATATTTAGATTTAATGTAGCTTTATCCGTCAGTAGCTATCCATTTTTCAGTAGGGCTATTTTCTCGATTATTTTTTTGCCAAAAAAATGATAGTTTTTCGAGAAAAAACTAATTTTGAGTTAATTACTCGGGATTTTTTTTTACTTATTCTATTAGGAGGTTTTCTTCTGCACCAAATGACATCATTTAGTCTGATCTGATTAGCCGTTTCGGGAATATACAGGGGTTTAAACTTTCAAATTAGAATTTACCGCAGCACGGTAAAATAAAATGGTAGGAAAAAAATAAATGGTGAAATCTTTAGCTGAAAACTCATTCTTTCTAAAATGATATTTCCCATAATTATACCTCTTAAGACAGAAGAGGTTATTCAAGCCGATAAACTTTTTCGTTCATGCTCTAGGGGCAAAAAAAAATCTTTGCACGAAAAAGTTTATCGGCTTGAATAACTCCTCTGTCTTAAGAGGTATAATTCATGGGAAATATACGGTTAGAAAGAATGAGTTTTCAGCTAAAGATTTCACCATTTATTTTTTCCCTACCATTTTATTTTACCGTGCTGCGGTAAATTCCAATTTGAAAGTTTAAACCCCTGTAGATTCCGAACGGCTAATCAGATCAGAGTAAATAGGATGTCATTTGGTGCAGAAAGAAAACCTCTAATAGAATAAGTAAAAAAATCCCGAGTAATAACCCAAAATTAGTTTTTTTTCTCGAAAAACCTCATTTTTTAGGGCAAAAAAAATATCGAAAAATAGCCCTACTTGTGCAACGGATAGCTACTTGACCATAAAAGCTACATTAAATCTAAATATAGTTTTGGAAAGAGTGGTTCAATGCCCCCGGACTTTTTTTCTTATTTTTGATATGACGTCATTTTACCGCATGAGAGCACTTGGCGGGATTTTTTTTCAATAGTACTAATTGATTCTCCATCGATTAAAAAACCGTTATCGGTATAAAATTCGACGTAGAATGCGATGGTTATAATAAAAATGCAATACAGTTGGGGCCCCATTGTTGAAATCGATTTTAAGATTTCAATTGTTGATAACAATGTGAAATCTTTAATAAATTTTGGTGGAACAATTTTTTTCTTAAAGTTCACTCTTTTAGCTTTAAAATGGTAAAAAAAGTTTTTTTTCTAGCTCAAATAGAACCAGAGTTATGAATTTTTAAAAGTGAGCGTCTAAGCAGAAAATCATCAAATTTTAACATTTTCGACCCTCGATATTTCCCAAAATATTAAAGAAAAAGAAAATCCTCGCGGATGGCTATCTTTTTTTCGTTATAGAACCCGTAAAAAAAATTTCAGCCAAATCAAAAACATGTCGGTCAGAAAGTGTTCGGTTTGTAAAAGAATCACCCATATCCAGGATATATTGCAAGTTGTTGAATACTCTCCTAACTTCAGCTAACGCATTGCATATCTGTATTACGGCTTGTTGATGAAACTAAAAATATATTTATCTTTAAATTGAATGCAAATTGATATAATATTGATATTAAATATTTATATATAAATATTTTCAGGATGTTTGGCCTCATCAATAAAAAAAAACACTCACATGTCTTGTTAAATATATCTATGACTCAGTTAAAGTCCGAATCGAGGTATTTTGAATAATATTATCTTATTCAAATATATAGATCTCGAAAAATATTTAGCTAAATTTTTTCAGTTGATATTACTTCTTGTCAGGTGAAAATAAAAGAAATATTTATTTTTGAAATTATCTTTATTTGAGCCACACAGTTGGCAATTTGTCAAAATAGTTTGTGAAGATTGGAACAATTGACAAATTGTTATGTGAACACTAATAAATCTTGTTTATTTTTTTGAAAATTTTTCAATTTTAGTAAAAAAAAAAATTAATTGTTTTAAATTAATTATTTTAATTAATAATATTTATTTAAATTATGCGTAATAATATCAATTTTTATTATTAATAATTTTTATAAGATGCCTTAATGAAGTTGCTACCTTCACAAACAGAACATGATTTGTTCCCCCGGAAGAGGGTTTCTGCACTACAAAAAAAAAGCCATTTAGCCCGGGGCTAACAAACTCGCACTAACTGATGCAATCGGCCCTAAGCTACTAAAATTTTTGTAGTAGTTTTAGTAATTTCGTAAATAACATTATTAAAGTCAACTTTATAACTGCTGTCTCTATAAATAAATAAATATCAAGAATGAATAATAAATTTTCATTTTTTTTTTTTTGTTGGAAAATATATGATACAAAAATTTCTAAAGAAAAATGTCTTATATTAAAACAATAAATTGTAAAAGAACGAGAGAAAGAGAGAGAAATGAACCCTTTTGGTGAGGTCATTATTTATTTTGAATATTTTTCCCTTCTTGCAGTTCACAAAAAAGAAGTCAAGACAAACAAACAAACAAACAATAGCCATTAGAGGAAATTTAATCAAACAAGTGGTCCATCCAATAATATTGAATATCAACTCTCTCTCTCTCTCTCTCTCGCAAGATGGCTAAAGTTTTTTTTTTTTTCTTTCTTAAGTTGGCATATATTTTCTAGACAAAAAAAAAAAAAAAAAAAGCTAAGCTATTTCTCAAATCCACACACACACAAACAATTCAAAACAACTTTATCTTAAGCCTTGAGTTTTTATATTTAGAGATGAAAAAAAAAAAAAAAATAATAATAATTCAATATTAACGTCATAAACAACAAATAATACCATGATAGAATACACTACTGCACTTAATATATGAGATTTAAAGAGAGAGATCATCAATAATTTGATCCTGTTTAAATAAGATCAATTTTAAGTTTGTGCTTTGATTGAGCAAATCTCGAACCCCCTGGACTCGAACCAGGACTTTCCGCAAGTATACTAAATCGCTAGCCCAATTTAAATTTATTTTTGGCTGCTGAGGCCATATATACATTTATTTGATGTCTTCTTTCTACGGGTTTCTTATCCAAATGTTGACCGTTGTTTTCGTTCTAATTGCCAGCAACTCTGGTTGTAGACGGAACCGAATCAAAAGATAAAATTTGATTTAAATAAGGGCAGGTTCAGCCAAATATTTTTTTATTTTCAATTAAAGGCTTTTTTTTGCCTTTATATACTTATATCGACTCCAGAGACGTTTCGTGGTATATTTAATTTAATGTCTCATCATCAGCCCGTAGTAGCACAATATATGAACCCTGTTATGCAATGGTGTGTCAAAGACCAAACATCGAGTTTTGAGAAAATCAACATTAAAGTTTTTCTGATTTAAATTGTTTTGATTAGATTATATATCATTTTTTTGTCAATTGTGCAAGTAAATACTGTAATTCTGGCAGATATTCATAAATTATCTCTAAAAATACGACTAATTTAGAGAAAAACAATAAAATATAAAAAATTATTTTTGCAAAATTCTCTAAGTCCAATTTGCAATTTGCAAAAATGCTTCAAAGTCTCTTAATCTATATATATAAAAATGAAATGGGAAAAATGTATGTATGTATGTAAATATGTATGTATATGTTCTATAGAAATCCACAATTTTCAATGAATCCATTTGAAATTAAGTACACATATAGAATATGGCTCTGGGAGTAACGTAGTAATAATTTGAATCTCTTAAATGTTTTGGAAAATTAATTATAATCAAATTTCTTCAAAATGGGAACACAAAATCAACAAGTTGGCTAGAAATTAGAGGGCGTCCCTTATGTGTGAACCAGCTTCCTACCTGACTATGGGCTGGGGGTGGGGGCTACGCAGCAGTTGAAAAACGAAGAGACGACTCAGGTGACTGACCCTTTGAACAGTCATAAACAGACCCTTTGTGCTGTTCCCAATAGGTACCCTCGCCTCGCTTGAATATAAGATCCTTCCTTAACATCTTAACACTTCCATTGCAACAAGAAATATCCCAAATTGGGAATAAACTTGCTCGCTGAAGGCGCATTAATAAATTTTAAATAGTATTAATGTTTTAAAATTAAATACAAAGTGATAACAAAATTTTCTCAGCAATTAATTCCTGAATGGAGGTGAACATGGCAACAGTAAATCAAAGTTATAATGAAATTGACTTAATATCGAAATCGCACTCATCCTCATCTTCATTATCAGGAATAATATCAAAAAATTAAATTTTGATTTCTCATTTAAAAAAAAAAGGATTTTGGTTTATTTAAGTTTAAATAAGTTTTTATTGGTTGTTAACACCATAAAAAACAACGTGTTAGGAACATAAATATCATTATTGCAAAATGTAAAATCCTGCATTGAAATATTGTAAAAATAATTTTATGCTTTTACATTAAAAATAAATTGTTTAAGGACATATTTCATAAAAAAATACTATTAATTAAAGCATTTGAAACAATATTCCGTGCTTAACTCAATTTTAAATTTTTTGGTCTCTGACACACCATTGCATAACAGGGTCCATATATACATATGAATTTCTTATAATGAAATCGTCTCCAAGTGTCCATGAGAGAAAAAAAATCTGGCGTGACAGCACACAACTTAAGGAAGTAAAGCGAGGTATGGGTGTATTGAGAATTTTTTTCTATTCTACTACTAATGGCCACCTTTATTTCGATTCGGAATGATGATGTGACATTTAATATATCTCAAAACGTCTCCGGAGTCGATGAGCAAGCACATAAAGGCTTTTTATTTGCCTGGATCTGTCCTTATTTATAAATTAAATATATTAACACCCAACAAATTTTTCAAGATTTTGTAATTTCTCTGAAATAACTTATTTGGGCTATTTCAAATTTAATGGAAATTTATATAATCAAAATTAATTACACTGCTGGCTTTAAGGAATAAGAAATCAAAGGACTCAGTTTGAAAAAATTAAAAACTAAAATGCAAGTGTCGAGGATGCAGAAGGGGGGGCTACGTAGCTATATTTTAAAAACAAAAGAAACAAAAACTAATAAATTCACTTATATAACACGAAAAAGAGCAGGACCAAAAAATAATAAATATCTCCGAATTTTACGATTTCGGTAGAAATTATAACATATTTGAGAGAATAAGATCAAGCATCCAATTAACTTTTTCATTTCACTAGTTAAAGGGGAGTAGGAGCGAAGCTGTTACTCAGGTTTTTTCCGATAAGATGGCGTTGTGTGTCTTAAAAAGTATGTCCAAAAAATCAAGTAATTCAAAAATTTGCCAAGAGATGTCAGAATGGTAGCTAATAATATTTAATCCATTTGGTTGATTTTCATTGATCTTTTAACAATAAATAATTTATAAATGTTATTATATATTTTTATAAAAGCATAAAAATATATAAATATAGGCCAGATATAGGCTAACACTATATCGGCTGTTAGACTAGCCTGCCATCTATTGCAAGAATGCCGAACTAATTTGACAGTTGATTTTTAAATAAGCTTATTTTAAAAATTTCTTAATTAATATGTGATTAATAATAACATTAAATTCATTTTTAAACTTTAAAAAAAATTAAAGATTATTGGGTAAGAACTGCTAAGAATTCCTTTAACATCTTATCAGAGCGTTATTTATAAAGGCTCTATGTCTGTTCAGTGTGATGCGAATCATTTGGAACCTGGTGTGACTGCACATCACACAACTTTGGAAGAAAAATTTGCGATCACTCACAGCAGATGTTATATTCTTTTTTGAATAGTATGACACCCCAGAGAGAGAGAGAGAGGGATAATAATCTCTCAATTGCACAAGGGACAAATCACTCATTATTAATCATTTCAGTTTATCAAATTAAATCAACTCACACAAACTTTTAATGATCTGGAGGAGGGAAAAGCTTTTTTCTGAGTGCCTAAAAAAAAAAAAAAAGCGAGACTTCAACACACACACACACACACACACACACACACACACACACACAGACAGACAAATTAAATGGTTCACCTCGAATATAAAACTTAATAGTAAGTTGTAGAAAAGGAACGAAAAAATTTACGATCTCCCTTCAATTTCTTTATTTTATTTTATTTTTTTACGAGAGTATAGGAAAGATACAAAGAATCCATCAACAATAAATAAACAGGCATATTTCCCCCCAGGTTATGGAATTATCATTAAAAATCTGGTGTGACTGGCGCACAGCACACAACTTTCTCTTACCTTCGGTAATCGAAAGTTGTGTACTGTGCTTGTCACACCAGATTTTTTGTGTCGACATGTATTTAGTTTCCGACAGTAGGGTACAATTGAATTCAAGTTGTTAAATTTATAAGTATGGGAAAATATTTATATTTTGATACCATGGCAACCATTTCTCCTATCTTTTCTATGGAGTACAAGAGTAAAGTGGTCTTCAGAAGATTTCAATCACAAAATGAGAATATACATTTTAAAGAGAATCTAAAAAATAATTGATTTTTGAATTAAAAAAAAAAAATCGTTGGAGCAAATTTTGAGAAAATCGAAAAAAAACTGAAAAAGTACATCAGTAAAGTACTAGTACTCTTTGGCCGATTTTGATTAAAAGCTTATTTTCCCGGTCCCGGGGGGTGTTTAACTTAAATATAAAATTTCAGCCTCGTAGCTCAATTCCTTCTTGCTTAAAATTGAACACACACCCACACACCCACCCCACACACACACACACACACCCCCACACAGACACACACACAGACACACAGACAGACAGACCATGTCGCGAAAACCACTTTTTGGATTCAGGGGACCTCAAAACGTGAAGATCCATCAAAATCTCGACATCGAATTTTTGACATGAATCCAATACTTTCTCTCTATATATACATATATTACATATAGACATAGGTAAGAGAAAGTAAAAACTCTGATAATTTAATTGTTCTCTTTTTATTTTTTCGTTTCTTCAAAGAGTATAACAATAAAGCCTTTCTTTTCATGTCTACAAATAAAATTTGTACGAAAATGCCTCTAAATAAACAAACTTTGTTATTTTTTCATTAAAAAAAAGAACACTGCTTTTATTATTATCTCTAATAAATATGTAAATTAGAAGACAAAAAAGGAGTCATAACGTTTCGGTCTAAATTTATCATCATCAGGATGATAATAAAGTTATGGATTAAATCAGTGGTTCCCAACCTGGGGGCGATCGCCCCCAAGGGGGGGGGCGATTTGGGTTTTCAGGGGGGCGATAAATAAGCGGGGGGGCGATTGGGGGGCGATGAGTATTCGAAGGGAGAAAAATTATTAGTTTACTAAAATTTAAAAATATAAAAATCAAAGAGAAAATCTCCTATTTACAGGAAGGTCAGGATAGAAGAGGACAAAATATTACCATAAAAATAAAATAGTCTGAAGATAATTCCAATCTAGAATTGAAACGTCACTTTTAGCTCAAATCTTAAATTTCAAAAAAAAAAATCATTTTCTTGAATTTTTTTTTCCTCAGGGGGCCCGGGCCCTTTAAGCTCAAATCAAGTTTGATCTTTTTCACGACTCACAATAGCTAAAAACGCAGATTTCAGTGGCTAATTTTCAAAAAATTTTCCATACCCCCAGATTCCCCCGGAAATCCTGTCCGGATCTGATCTCTATAAATTATTGTTACTCTTTGTTTAGGAAATTTTAAAAAATTTTTATATAACTTTATTTAAATAAATATTGTAAGCTATGTATAACTATTTCAAAAGTTGTGTCAAAAAATGTGTAAAAAATTGTTGGCACGAAGGCCACAATAGCATTTTAAATACTAAAAAAAACTTTAAGTTTTTTTTTTTTTGGGGGGGGGGGCGAATTACTAAATAGCCCCGGGCCCGTCAAGTCTGTCTGCGGCCCTGTATATAGGCCTACGGTAATAAAATTGTTTAAAATAATAAAACTGCTTTATTATTTACACTTTAGTTCAAATTAAAATTAGGCATACAATGAAAATGTAAAGGGGGGCGATAGGTGATAGTCAACCTCCAGAAAGGGGCGATGGGTCAAAAAAGGTTGGAAACCACTGGATTAAATAAACCAGCGATTGCTTGCCTTCCACATTTATTCAGATTGCCTGACAGTGCGGATTAAAATATACAAATCGCTGGCTTATTTTCTCCCACTGAATCGTCTCAGAATACTTAATTTCATCGTTCCAAAGAAGATAGATCTGCAGCCACGAGGTCGACGTTTCGGACGCCAATCGCGTCCCTCTTCGGGATACATATAGATGTGTTTTTTAACAATCATGGGTCCCGAAGAGGCACGTGATTGGCGACCGAAACGTCGACCTCCTGGCTGCAGATCTATCTTCCTTACGATTAATATATAACAGCTATTTTACACCTTAATTTCATCTACTACGGGAAGATTTCAATGACAAAATGAGAATATACATTTTAAAGAGAATCTAAAAAATAATTGATTTTTGAATTAAAAAAAAAATCGTTGGAGCAAATTTAGAGAAAATCGAAAAAAACTGAAAAAGTGCATCAGTAAAGTACTAGTACTCTTTCGTTGATTTTGTTCAAAAGCTTCGTGTCACGTCCCATGGGGGTGCCTAACTTAAATATAAAATTTCAACTTCCTAGCTCTTTTCGTTCTTGAGATATTTTGTTCACAGACAGACACACATACAGACAGACCGTGTCGTGAAAACCACTTTTTTGGATTCAGGGGACCTCAAAACGTGTATATCCATCAAAATCTTTATGACATGAATCCAATACTTTCTCTCTATATATATTAGCATATATAGAGGTAAGAGAAATTAATAAATAAATAAATGGTGAAATTACGGTTAATCAACAAAATTATCTGAATAACAAATTGGAGAGAAACTTGACTCTCTCTCTCTCTCTCTCTTATTATCTTGATGCACTCTGTTATCATGATTGCTTTTAATATTATTATTAACTCTTAATATAATATAAATACTAATTATTCAATTAACGCGTTTATTGTTTCAAGCTACAAATATTTCTCTTGTTAGAGATAATAGATTATTTCCCTCCCACCCCCTTTTCACAATTCGGTTAATCAAATTGCTGCTGCTGCTGCTGCTGCTGCTTTTCAATTCAATTGATAACAGACACAGACACAACTTGACGCCCGTCATAACCTTAAACTTAACAGGATAAAGGCTCAAACAGACAGAACGCGAAATTCGCGACGCTCAGGCTACGCGCGCATTTCGCGACGAAAGGCGTTTTTGCTAAGCCACACAGGCAGCGTTGTCTGGGCGTACGATCCGGTATTGTGTATATGTATATTTTTCATTAACATCACTCATCTTGATGATAGTTCGCCTGTTCGCGCGAAGGAGTTGTAAATTTGTACAACTCGAAAAAGCTGTCGCGCGAAAGAGAGCGTTTACGCCGCGTAAGTTCGCCCCCTGTGTGACGGGGATGATACAGTCTTGCCTTATACAACATTTCGCGCCCTTTCGCGGCGTTGAAAAAACGCCAAGCGACGCGAATTTCGCGTTCTGTCTGTTTGAGGCTTAATGCGAGTCCCCATCTGGCTTTGTTTGTTCTCAACTAAGAGAGTAGAGAAAGGATTGTTTTTAAAATCATTGAATTTGTTGAGAATTAAGAATAAAATAATAAGATGATTGAATTATTTAATTTTGGGAAATCCTCAGCCTCATAATTTATGCTCTAAATTTCAAAAATAAGTATCCTGTTGGAATTTTGAAACGAAATTAAAGAGGACCATCTAGGGATTACAGGAAAATTATTTTCATCCTGAAATTCCTATAACTTTTTGAGTTATTAATTCTTAAAGTTATGATTTCTCCCATATGAAATGTATAGAGAAATATTTATGTATTCTTTTCATTTGTATATTCCATGAATGTAAACAAATCCTCAAGCAGGCACTGAATTAGAATGGAATGATAATTTTTTTTCATAATTAAGAAAAGGCGAGGTTTTGCCGCAGGCGGGCCCGTGCCAGCTGGCGGGGGGGCCTAGGGGGCGCCGAGGCTACTCAAATTAAATTTTCATTTCGTTATTTTTATTTTAATGCCGGGTTGCAAGAACGTATTTAACGGTTCGTTGGTTTAAACCTTCCGCTAAATAATTTTGGGTTGCAAGATCGTATTTAAAGATGATTGGTTCGTAAAAGCTGTCTTTAAACTAAATGTTGAAATGCGCACCTTTAAACTATAAAGTATCCACTAACCTGATTTGTTTCATTGAAATAAAAAAGAATTTGGTGATTATATTATCACGGGAGAGAGGTGAGATATAAATACATTAATTTAATAGAGTTTCTGGAACGTATTAAGGGATATTATTAATTATTATAGATATTCATCTGACGAAGAGAAAAAGTGAGGTTATAGTAAATATATTCCCAGTTTCTTTATAATTTAACTTCTGACGGCCAGATCTACCAACGTATTTATTATTTTTATTTTACGATATTTAAATATTTAAACATTTTTTGTTTTGTAACCTAATATTAACAATTAAAATTTAAAGAATACAAATATAATTACTATTTTAATTTCTTTTATAATTTTGGTACCATTATAAATTATACAATTTGACAATGCGCCCTTGCGGTCAACTTGGCCAACTACATAGCGAGCTGTCATTTTCGAGGGCCCAATCGTTTTGCATCTATCTATATATCTTAACAGTAGGGAATAGTTAACGGTTCCTTTAAAGTTGCTTTAACAACAGCCTATAATTTAAAGCCCAAAGCGATGTTTACTAACAGACTTTTAAATATTTACAGAACTGTTTTCTTGCAACCCTACATAAATATCTAGTTTAATATCATTTTTATATCCTCAATCAAAACGATGGAAAATAAATAATAATCAAAAAAAAAAAAAAAAAAGATGTCGTTGCCACCAACACCAGGCAGTCATATTATTCTTAAATTTTTATACCCAAGACGAGAAAAGAGAGGGCGATAAAATGAAATAAATTAAATTAGCCTTGTTTGGTTTTATAGAGCGTGTTTGTGAACAAGAAATGCAAGCAGCAGTTTTCCATTTCTGAGCTCTTTATTGCACTCAGACAGAGGCAGAGAGCAAATGGAATTGATATTCCCCCTCCCCCCCCCGCCCCTCCGCTGCCTTCTTCTCTTCCACATTCACCATTCCCTACAAGCAATTTGAATGAATGCATTTGAAAAATTAAAAAAAAAAAAATCATCATAACTATAAAGAGAAAATATTTTCTTCTTTAATGACGTTGCTTTTTTAATTAGATTGTATCTCTGAAAAGTTTACGTTTACTTGTATACTATTTACAAAACATTTTTATGTAAACACTTGCTTTGATGATAGTGTCTAACTTCATTATTGTATATGTTGCTAACTTCATTGCATATAAAATGCTACCAACTTCACGTAGTGATTTTGGCGGTCTTTAATTGAATATTTTGTATATATAACTCACAGAAATCAGCAAGGATTGAAGGATCCAAAGAAGAAGAGACTTACCTGAAACAAAAAGAAAAATGAATCATTATCAAGTTTTCGAGTCTTAATTTTCATGATAATAAAGGTTAGTTCACTTGAAGTGCACAGTAATTAAAAACGACTGCAGAATAAGCAGTCGAAACGTTATACACGTTTGCACCAACATATTTTAGATCTTAAGCTCGTCTTACATCTTACAATTGAATTTGAAATCAGGAAATGGGTTTTGGAGAATAATAACCAGCAATTTTATATTTCGACGCATATGACACCCTTCATCTTCATATAGGTGGGCCTGGTCCACAATTATTTTAAATGCCTTGGGGGTGTCATACTTGTTTTTGTGAATATGAATATATTATACTATGAATATATTATTATTGTGTTTGCTGTTCATATGAGGCACAAATCGCTTCAGAGCATTCTTCTTCTTAATCATAGCACTGGTTCAGTGCGTTGTGACCCGAAAGGAGGAAGCATGCGTGATTTTTTTCACCGATTCCCCATCCCGCGTCGATCCAGCGTTTAGGAGATCTTCCTCTTCCCCTTTTCCCCTCAGGTCTGCCTTGGACGATTAATCTTTCTATGTTGTTTCCCCTGGTGATATGTCCGAAAAAGGCTAGTATCCGGCCATCAACAATAGAAGAAAGACGCTTTTCAGGTTTGACAATTTCCAATACGGAGTTGTTCGTTCGTCGTGCTGTCCAGGGTATACGGAGCATGCACCGCCAGCACCACATTTCGAAAGCGTCTATTCTTTTCCTATTATCCGCTTTTACAGTCCAATTTTCTGCTGCATATAAGAATATGGGAAACGCCAGGGATTTTACCAACATAATTTTGGTTTTTAATGTTATCCCTCTATCCCTCCAGATCTTCACTAATTGGGCCATGGCGGATTTTGCCAGCTGAATTCGTCTTCTCATCTCTTGACTAGACCCTCCTTTGTTGTCAATAAGACTCCCAAGATAGATAGTCCTATCAACAACCTTACAATGGGCAATTTCAGCTGGGCAATCTTGATTAGATTTGTTGACGACCATTACGTTGGTTTTATTTAGGTTTATCTTCAAACCATATTCTAGGCTAATCCTCCGGAGCTTATCAATGAGTTCTTCTAGTTCGTCCTTGCTGCTGGCAAGCAAGGCCGTATCGTCAGCATACCGTAAGTTAGAGATTCGCTCGCCTCCTATTGCAATCCCACCCTTCCAATCATCCAAGACAATTCTCATAATATATTCACTATATAGGTTGAACAATAGTGGTGAGAGGATGCATCCCTGCCTTAGAGCATTAATATACATAAATAAATAAGAGTGCCTGGTCCCCCAATATACGAGTATCGTATAAAGTCTTAAATGGCCCAAGTTGCCGAAAAAGCTGTGTGTATGTGAATAAGAAAAAAGTGTTTAATAAAAAAAAAAGCACAAAACACAACTTCCAATTACCGAAAGTAAGAGCTGTGCAATCACTCCCACCAGTTTTTTTTTTTGTTAGCTTGCTAGGCAATCGAGGTTAGATCAACGCCTTTAACTCTCTTGAACATTCATTGTATGTTGAACAGCCGTAGTAAGCGGCTCCTCTCTTAAAAGTCAAAAGCTTTTGGGCTGCTACTTGTTCCATTCAAAAGGAAATAAGATCGAAAAGAAGAGAATGAAAGAACGAGAGAAAGAGAGAGAGAGAGAAAAAAAAAACAAACGATTTATTTGAATCGGATTCATGGAAAATGGGAAAGAAGGAAAGATTAATTACTTTCACTTGATAGTCTACTTCTCTTTTCAAGCTTTAATTAAAAAAAATTAAAAAAAAGTACGAATGTTTTTATTAAAATATAATTTCTGGAGAAAATTACCATTGAGTTTTCAGTAATGATAGTTTTTTTGCCGCCCTCAATGAACCGATTCACTCAGAAAATTAATACATATTATATTTAGATTCTCCTAAAGGCGGCTACACACGTTACTAGCAATCCTTTTTGTACAAGCAAACTGTAAGGGAATTTTGCCCAAGCATTTTAATTGTGCAAGCCGCTTGAATTTTAATCATGCTCAAGCATATTTGCGCAAGCAAAACTCTCCGTCATTTGACATTTGATATTTATTTAATATATATTTCAATTTTAATATTAATATTTATTGTGACTCTGTTTAAGATGAACAACACGACATTAAGAGAGTTCAGGAGAGGAATCTACTTTTAAAAAATCTGGTGTGACTGGCGCACCTTCGGTAATCGAAAGTTGTGTACTGTGAAAAGAAGAGGATTTTAACAAGTAAAATGGATTTAGGTTTGAGGATTGGTCAAGTGTTTCGTTTGGAGTGTGGCTGTGAGGCGTGGACATTGTTGAAGAGAGATAAGGAAAGGATCGAAGCTTTTGAAGTTATTTGGAGAAGGATGTTGGATATCAAGTGGTCGGACAAGTTGAGGAATAAAGAGGTGTTAAGGAGAATAGGAGAAGAAAGAAATCTACTTAAAAACATTATTCTGAGGAAAAAGAAATGGATTGGCCATATACTTAGAAGGAATTGCCTAATGAAAGATGTACAAGGAATGGTAGAAGGAAAGTGTAAGAAAGGGAGAAGAAGGATCGACGAATTGAAGGAGGAAGATGGATACGAAGGGATGAATGGAGAAGGAAGAATCGCCACTAAAGGACCTGCGAAAAAAAGCAGAAAACTCATGATGATGATGTACTGTACTTTTTTGTGTCGACATGTTTTTCAATAAGAGGTGTTATTTTGATATTCAAAAAAATGGCATTTTCTGATATAAATGATCGGATGTTTATTTCAATGTAAAGAGGAAGGTATGCCATTAATAATGGAAAACAATATCAGCCAAATGGCCACCACGGCTACGCTTACAGGACCATATCCTTTTCCATCACCAAATCGCAGAGTGGCTGCTGTATGCCCTCAAGAGCTTCACGAATTCCATCTTTGAGGTCTTGAATCGACCCTGGGCTGTTGGGCGTAGACCTTATGTTTCACGTGGCCCCCCAAAGGAAGAAGTCGCAATTGTGCGCAATTGGCCAATTGTGATCATCTATTCGAGTCCGGAAACTTTTCCCGTATAAGATCAATGGCTTCATTGCTTGTGTGGCACGTAGCGCCGTCTTGTTGAAATTAAACGTTGTCTTTATGCAAAATACGGTGTAATGACGTTTGTGGAATGCCTAATTGCAAAGAACGACAAGGAATGGACAAACCTGGGGTTTCTTTAACAGCAATATTCTCAGTTGTTCTAGAGCGACATGCACGGGTTTTGTTCTTCACATCATAACTTGTCCCAACAGCTCGAATGTTTCCACCAATTTCCGTATTGCTCCCCGACAAGGTGCTTCACGACGACACAAAATTTCCAAATTTTTCCACCATTTTTTATAGTGAATTTTAATAATTTCAATGCGTTGTTGAAGCTTGACGTGTTCCAACATTCTTATTAGGCCTAATGGCGTAGTTTCTACTTGTCAAATTTTCAAAAAATGACAGCTTCAAAAGTGACATCTACCGAAATAGCGGGCTATTCAAAATAACACCTCTTACTGGAAAACCTCCTTTATTTAGTTTCCGACAGTAGGGTACATTCGATTTTCAAGATGAAATTTGAAACCATCTGCTGGATTTTTATGGGTTTTTTTTTTTCTATCAAAATACACTTTTTATCTTGGCCTCTTTATTCATATAATTTTAAAAGGAAATAAAAAAAAAAGCAAAGTAGATCACCTCGTTGTCACATATTCATATATATGCTAGTAATCTCTCTGACATTTCTTTTCACATTTTATCTCCCTTCCCCCATCTTTCCTCCCCTATTTTGTTGTTTTTAGAAAGAAAATTCAATTTATCAGCAAGTTGTTGTTGCTATTATTGGATTTGTTTCTGAAAATGGTAAAAATATCGGTTTCCCCTCAAAGAAATAAATAAAATAGACAAAGTGTTTAAGACAAGATCCAAATTTCCTGGATCACTTTTTGCCAAAGTTAAGGGAAATCATTTCAATAGAGCTAAAAATGAAAAAAAAAGCATTACCGATATTTATTGACAAATATAAGTTAACTCAGTTCTTAAAAGCCCGCCTTTGACGGACTTTATTCATACAGGGGACCGTGCCCCCTTGCTCGCCTCCGGCCAATTTTGTTGCAATGCAAGTGTTAAGCTGGTAAGGAAGGATCTTGA
>JAKCPI010023545.1:0-11296 GCA_023213315.1 Euborellia annulipes | reverse complement strand
GCATTTTTAAGATATCATTCATACACATACACGGACACACACACACATAGGGAGAGAGACATAGAGTGTATAATTCCAAATATGCTTTTTTCAAGAATCAGGGGGGAGGGGGGTCTTAAAACGTCGGGAATCATCAAAATCTCGAGGTCGAATTTTTTAAAGTATAGAATACTTTTTTCCATTGTAAGCCTATAATTGGTATAGGAGAAAGTAAAAAAAACACGGATCTTAAAAAATACTTTCAATATAAATTGGCCTATAGTTCTCATTTAGTCAACAAGTATGAAATTTGCTAATTGAAAATTGGGAGGGGGTACTTTCTACGTTTCTATATGTCTCTGTTCAATTCAGAATTCTTTACCTAGTTAGTAGAGTAATTAAACCCAAAGAATATAAAAGACAAAATGGCCGAAACTTTATAAATATTTCCACAACAGTTAAAAAGATTATTTAGTAGATTTTTATTTATTTATTTTTTTTTATTTTGTATTTTCGTTGTATTCCCCTTTCTTCAAAATCATTTCTTGATTTATTCATACGCCAAATACTATAGAGGCTACTCAAATATACATAAGCAGTGTATCTCATATTGCTGACAAAGATACGAGAGGAGGTTAAAACAGTCAAAAATTTGCTTACATAATACATGAATGGCCCCCGCGGAGATTATAAAAGAAATGAAAAACTTTGAAAATGTTTAGATAAAAGTCAAAGTAGGACCAAATAGGTTTTTAATCAAATAAAACCTAATAAAAAATAAATTTGTATTTGTTATATAAATTATAACCAAATTATGTGATCTCAATCTTGTTGTCTAAAGGCGGCTAAGCTCGTAACTGCAAACTTGGCAAACATGACATGCACGTGCAATCATTTTGTACAAACAAACTGTAGTGTGTGTAGGAGAATTTTGTGCAAGCATTTTAATTGTGCAAGCCGCATGGTGCTCGATTGAATTTTAATCATGCACAAGCATATTTGGGCAAGCAAAATTCACCCCTTGACATCTTGATATTTGATATTTAATATATATTAATTCATTTAAAATTTCAATTTAAATATTAATATTTATTGTGACTCTGTTAAAGTAAGTGAGTATTTCTTGTTATCTTCGTATATAACCTTCCTAGTTTGACATTTTTAGGTTAATTTTTGGCATAAGCTGTTTGCACAAGCAAGCTTGTCCCGTGTGCTATCGAAGGGAATTTGTGGATGCTGGTACAAAAAGATTCTCACATGCATGTTTGTCAAGTTTGCAATTACGTATGTAGCTGCGTTAATATTTAAAAAATTAATGATTTTTTGAATTTTAATCAAAATTGTTAGAGTTAATTTTGAAAAAGACTGAATAGTAGATCAGAAAAGTACTATTACTATTTGGCCAATTTTGTTCAAATGCTTCATGTGGCCTTTCACAGAGATAACTAACTTAAATATCAAATTTCAATCTTTCTGTTCTTGAGATATTTTGTTCAACCATACAGACAGACACTTTTCGGGATTCCCTGTTTTGTAATCAGGGACCGTCTAAAAATGTATTTATTTCCATCAAAATCTCTATATGGAATATTTTACATGATTAGTAACAGAAATTAATTCTCCACTAGCCTATTTTGTTAAACTGCAAAGAGAGTACTTTTGAAATTTCTTGACCGATTAAAATACCGAAAGATAAAAAAAATTATTTTAGACGTTCTATAATAAATTATGCAAAATAGGTACTTTCTATTTATTCATTAATCTAGTTAAATCGATGATTTATATGATTATTGATTTATTGGTTCTTAAAATAAATATAAACACATTAATCTAATTAATAAATTATAATTGTAAAAATAGAATTATAAATCAATGAAACTAATTATTATATTCAAATAAAATAAAATTATTTATTGAGGAATAGGCCTTTTCGACGATTCTCTAAATAAAATGTTTAATGAAAATGAATTTTAAAAAAATCAGATGAAAAACGCAATTTCTGTTTTCTAATCAGTAATAAGAGTGCCTAATCAATATATCGGGGGAGGGGGGGGGGGGGGGTGAAAAAAATATCATTTAAAATATTTAATATTACATCTGAGATCATAATAGGTAATCTATATACAACAATTATACACAAATTATCTTCAATTTAAATATTCTCCTGGATCAAAAGATAGAGATATCGTCGGTCCAGTATAAGACCGGTCTAACTCAAAAAATGCAATTTTGAGTTTTTTGCACAAATTATCTTCAAATTGCCTCTACTATCTTTGTGCAAGTCCGTTTCTTAAACAACTTAGTGGATCACCCGTAGATTGAGCAAGGGTTAGTGAGCCATCTTGAGTGCTGCCAAAAAGTAATAGTACTTTTTCAGTTTTTTTCGATTTTCTTAAAGTTCGTTCTAACGATTTTGATAAAATTTCAAAAATCAATTATTTTTGGATGTAAATATATGTCGACATTACACCAGATTTTTTAACTCAGAGGACATGAAAACGTGCATTTTCATCAAAATCACTACATCGAATTTTTGACATGAATCGAATACTTTTTCTCTATATAATTTATTAAAGGCCTATATACAATATATATATATATGGATAGAGAAAATAAAAATTTATTAATAATATCAATTTTTATGTTTTTCATAAATAGGACTAAATTATCCGAATTCTTTTCAATGAAAAAGAGGAGGCAATGGCTAAGCCGGCTAAGCTTAGGATTACGGAGTCCGAAGTCTCAACACGACTCGGGTTCGGATCCAGCTTGCCGCAAATAATTCATCCATCCTGCCGAAGTCTCCTCTTAGGGTAGGTAGGGGATAGCCCCACCGTGGTATCACAAAGGGCCTAATTGGCCTAAGTGTGTTCCCTCTCTGGGAACGGCCACTTCAACCTAACCTAACCTAACCTTCAATGAAAAAATAATGATTTTTTCTACAATTTTATAAAAACCCTCAATAGCCTACAAAAAAAAAAAAAAAAAACATTCCCCGGTTGTTTACCCCTGGTGCATCGTACACGCAGACACGTACCAGCCCCTTAAACGGTATCTAGCTCGAGAGCCAACAGTCCGATTGCAATTTTGGGAGCGAGAGGCTCTTCACCTCTTTACTGCCTAAAAATCAGTCCCTCTCGGGACTGGTCTCTATCATTCCCAAAAAAAAAAAAAAAAAAAATTAACCACAAATGTGTTCCCAATTATTTTTACTTGACCTTCAATAATATTCTCTTTAAGGGTTCAAAATTTCATTCCAAATCCAAACGGAAAGTTACTCAAATAGAGCATGACAAAAGTGGAACTAGGGGTTATTATAGCTTTAAATAATATAGATACGTAAAAGGGTATGTCACCAACAGATAACAATAAAATCATATCATGGTAGAGAAAGCTGCAATTGATTTTTTCATCTATAGTTCTACGAATCAAATTTTATTGGAAATATGAATTTAAAAAGCTGTTGATTGAGTTGCAAAGAGAGTAATTTATTTGAAATAGAGATGGTATCATATATACAGACATATATAGAGAGAGAGAGGTCATTTTTTTTTTTTTTGTTGTTGATTGCAACCATTCATTGTCTCTGCCTCTCTTCGATTCCCTTTTTCAATTTATCCGTAATTATTAACCTCACTGATCTAAAAAATTACATCATTAATTATGAATTTGTCAATTATAACTAGGGGATTTATTTTGGAATTGAATGATTTTAGATTCTTTAAACCGATTGAATTTTATCAGGGTCCTAGGGCTTGGTGCAATAGACAGCACACCGAAAAGGCTGGAGATTCTGGGCTCGATTCGCGGGGATCATGGGACGCTTGGCCTCACCGACAAAAAATGTTTAAAAAAAATTGAATTTTTTCGTCCATCCAATTTTTTTGAGAGAACTTTTTGAGATATTCCGAAAATTGTAAGATATTGTACAAAACAGGTGTATGCTTTGGTTTTGGATAGGAAAATTGAATCCTCTGGACTCGAACGTAGGTAGTTGGAATGTTGACCCTATTCAATAGCTTCATTTATCTAATTAACTTCTTATCGGTTAGTATGAGGAAAATACTATTATAAATAAAATTTGAACAATAACAATTGAACAAACAATGACAATGACAACAAACAATGAATGAAACAAACAATTGAACTCTTTGAAGACTGCAGATGGCAGGGTGAAACCTTGCCGAAACTTCCATAAAGATAATTATTGAGTTGAAAAGGAGCAAGTATGGGAGCAGCAGATAAAGAAAGCCTTTGGATGCCAAATGCCAAAAGGACGTTTCGGACAAAATGTATTTGTCCATCTTCAGTCCTTATAGGCTTATAATCTATTCAGACAGAAAGTTACATTGGTGTTGTGGCACAAAAGTCGGTGTACATGTATATTTTATAAAAGGGCGAGTGTTTAAGCCAACGTGAGAGTTCATTAGAGAATCTCTTTTTATAAAATATACTTGTACACCGACTTTTGTGCCACAACACCAATGCAACTTTGTGCCTGAATAGATTATAAGCCTATAAGGACTGAAGATGGACAAATACATTTTGTTCAAAACGTCTTCTTTCGGCATTTGGCATCCAAAAGCTTTCTTTTATTTGCTGCTGCTCCTTTTTAACTCACAACATCAAAAGACACTTCTCTCCGGATTAAAGATAATTAATATTCGAATATACCTATAGAGGCTCATTTATTGGCTGCATCCTCTCTCTTTACAAATACAGTAAATTTTAAGAAAGATAAAATAGAAGGAATGAAAAAACTCTGAAGACGGTTCGGTTAATTTCGTTTTTGAGAAAGTCATTCGAACTGAGCGAAACATCGATGATTTTTTTGTAGTTTTCTCTAGTTTTTTTTTTTTTTTTTTTGTCTCTCATTAATTAGTATATGTTGAATTGCATTGTGTTTCTTGGGATTATCCTCACAGTTTCTGTTTTTTTTGAGAGAGTTAAATAAAGTTGAACTTGAATTCTTCCATTTTAGTCATTAATTATTTTATATTCTATTCTATCAATATATAAAAAGAAAATTTTCAAATTCACGCGACCAAAATTTTTTTCTTTTCTCCTTTCTTTTTATTATTATAAACGGACATGTTTTGATGTTGTTTAGAACAACTTATTATTGCAGATGATTTTTTATTATCCTCTATAGACTAGTATGTCTGTCTCTCCTTGTGTCCGTCCGTCTGTCTTCATCTCTTGAGTTGTGTGACACGCGATTTGGGGTTTGTTGTTGATGTTTTGGTATGGGAGGAGGGAGGGGGGGGGGGGGTGTTTGTTTGCAGCAAATCATCCCCACCCTCGGGGTGTGGCACACAACACGCAAGTCAATAGGGATTCCAACCCCCATCCCCTGCCCTGGGGCCCACATGGCTCACGCTCACCGACAAATTTAATTAACAAGCTGCGACAAAATAAAAAAAATAAAAAAAAAAACGAAATCACATTAAACAGTTCCTAAAATCAAATTGGAAGATTTAAAAAATAAAAGAGAGAAAAAAAGAGAGAAATAATAATAATTAAATTTCTTTAAATTTTTTTTTTTCATTATGTAATTGATTAAATTGATTTTAAAAAAAGAATAGTTAAAAAGGAATAGCTTCAAGTGGGAAATTAAAAATTTTTTTATATTTATCAATAGTAATTCGAATATTTATAAAAGACGAACAAGTCGGGCTACGCTCTGGCTATTTATTCGATTCGTTAGTTGTTTTAATTTTTTTTTTTAATAGGCCTATATTATAAAAAGAATTTCTAAATAATTTCTAGTGATGAGAAGTGGCTGTAGACTTTGAATTGGGTATGGGAGACTTTGCAGCCAAGGAATTAAATGAAAAACTTTTATTTAATTAATTAATCGTCGACGTTTCGGTCTCAAGTCACGACCTTCCTCAGCACGATTAATTGTTAGAATACAAGGTTGACAGTATTATATTTAATTATCATCGTAAATTATACAATATTTAAATGGGATATATGTACTAAGAGTGAATGATTTGCTCGCTTAGGACTTATTACAATCAATGGCCCATAATTAAATATAATACTGTCAACCTTATATTCTAACAAATAATCGTCCTGAGAAAGGTCGTGACTTGCGACCGAAACGTCGACGATTAATAATTAAATAAAAGTTTTTTATTTAATTCCTTGGCTTCAAAGTCTCCCATACCCAATTTTAAATAATTTTTTTGAAAAATGATTTTATAAACTAGCCGCGCCGCCCGACTTGACCCCCCTCCCTGGCCTTAAATAAATATTTTTCTATTTCTATTCTCCTTGCCCGCTTGCGGCGGACCCTCGCTTTTTCTTAATTATGAAACGAAAATTATTAGAACTACGTATTCGTACACGGTCGAATGATCCGATGCAAGGGACACGGTTCCATTCATTTATACAGCTCAGTACGGCCGAACACGGCGGTTCTTCTTTCGGACGAACACGGCTCCAGTGGACCACTAGCCTAATTGTTCAAAATTTCCTTAGAGTGGCAGTGAGCTATTAATCAAAAATGCCTTGGTGTAGTGGTTAGCGTGCTGGTCATTTGTACCAAGGGTCGCGGGTTCGCATCCCGACTCATGGGACAATTTATTTCAATTGGATTGGCTACCATTTAAACTTGAAAATTCTCCTTTAAAAAAAAAATTTCATCATCTACAACCAGTGGCGGATCCAGAGGTGTTTCTCGGGGGGGGGGGTGAATCTGGAGTGACTGGTCGCACAGCACACATTTTTTTCTTAATTTCGGTAATTTAAAGACGCATTTTGTACTTGTTTGCCAGAATATAAATTCAAATCAAGTTTTTAAGTATTAATTTTTAAAATTTTACATTAAAAATACATTTTTTTTTTCCGAAAAAAAGTATTTTTTTTAAATCTCAGTGGGGTAATTACCCCCTTTACCCCCCCCCTTGTATCCGCCCTTGTCTACAACAAAATTTAGTTTTAATTGTCCCCTTCAAAATAAACAAGCAGCTACCAGTAAACCTTCAAAATATTCAACTAAGCAGAAATTATACTAGGTAGTATAGATATTGTATAAACTAAACTTCATCAACATATTCATTAGCCTTTACATTGTTGAGGTAGCGTCTAACCGCGTATACCAAACGTCGCGGGTTCGGACCCCAGGCCGTCCGAGATTCTATTTAAGCCAATTGATACCAAATGGCTTAAATAAAATCCTGGACCCCTATATGTATATTTATATAATAACGGTTAATACGTCTAAAAGTCTTAAATGTGCCTTTAGTTGCTGGAAACAGACTGTGTGAATGCGCTTGTAAATGTGACCGTGAATTAGAAAAAAGTAGTGAATGTTTTTCGACAAGACACACCAAATTAAACCCACCGAGAAACACACTCATTAGATCCACCATTGGTTATAACACATAAGCATTGTTTAACTATTCACTTATGCACAACACACAAGTGACAACTCTATTTCCTATAAGACTGTAAGTAAGGGAAAAATTATATTTTGTATAAATTTATATAACAATTAACTTTAACCAAAGCCCTCGGGGTTTGGCGTAGAGGTTAGCGTGCTAACCTCGTATACCAAACATCGCGGGTTCGGACCCCAGGTAGTCCAATGATTTTATTTAAGCCATTTGGATACCAAATGGCTTAAATAAGAATGCCTGGACCCTAAATAATATATATTCATAACGGTTATCGTCAAAGTCTTGAATGGCCTAAGTTGCCGAAAAGACTGTGTGAATGTGAGTGTGAATGAGAAAAAAGTGTGAATGTTTAAAAAAAAAAAAAAAACTTTAACCAATGTAAATATTTTTATACAGCTACAACAACTGAAGATGGCGTAATTAAAATTAGCCGAAACGTTTTGTTAAAGGAGTCTGTTTCATTAAATAGAGGCAACCTTCCTGGCTGCTGTCCTCCAAATCTCACTTACTAAACTAAAAACTTGTTTAAAATCTAATCTATCTATCTATCTAATACTATTTTATACTATTAAACGAGCAATGTACGTTTGTTTGTTTATACATATATGCATATCAGTTCTCGAAAACGGCTCTAACGATTTTTTTTCAAATTTTAAATATATACTATTTATGGTCCCAAAATGAAATTGTGCTAGGTCTCATGTTTGGGAAAATTCGGGTACTAGTACTTACTGGTGTACTTTTTTAGTTTTTCCCAATTTTCTCGAAATTCCCTTTAAAGAATTCTTTCAAATTTTAAATATTTGCTATTTCCGGGATAGAAAACAAATTGCGCAAGGTCTGGTCTTCGGGAAACCTCGAGTACTAGTACTCTACTGGTGGTACTTTTTTTTTAGTATTTTCCAATTTTCTTGAAATTTCCTTTGAAATTTTCTTTCCAGTTTTAAATATTCTTATTTCTTCTAAACAAATAAAATTTAGCCTCTCGAGTACTAGTACTCTACTGGTGGTACTTTTTTTTTAGTATTTTCCAATTTTCTTGAAATTTCCTTTGAACTTTTCTTTCCAGTTTTAAATATTCTTATTTCTTCTATACAAACAAAATTTGGCCTCTCGAGTACTAGTTCCTTACTGGTGTACTTTTTTAGTTTTTTCCAATTTTCGTTTTAAAGGTTTTATAATGTTCAAAGCCTAGTGGGCTTGATTCCTGGTCAAACCCTCCCTCTCTTTATCCTGGACCCACAGATTTAGAATATATCCACGAATATTAAATTTTAATTAATGCTCAATTTTGTAAATTTAATTTTATATATCAATAATTACTTACAATGTATTTAATAATGTCAACAAGGCCAATTAGTAGAAAAATACCTATTATTTAAATTATATCATTAAAATACTAATTTCTGATTATTATTAATTAATTTTATTGAAAATAATAATTTTTAATTGTCTCCAGGCTGACGCATTTCCTGGGCAACTCTCTTATATCTCATGATTAAAGTTTTCTTATGAGGCACTGTCTCATCTAAGTATCCTCTCAGTAATGTTGCTATTCCTCAAAACTCTCCCTGGACTGTTACTTCTTATTTTGGTGTTTTTATTGATGTTTCCATTGAGGAGCAAGTTATTTGTCTCGTTACAATTTCTTTCAAATTTTAAATATTTTCCTATTTCTTCTATACAAATCAAATTCGCGCCCCTCGAGTATTCGTACTTTACTGATGTAGCCCTACTTTTTTTAGTTTTTTTACAATTTTATCAATATAAAAAAAAAGACCGAGCCCTGGCTCGGTCACCCCGGAACTGTATTATAATGATACATTATCTTATTTTGAAAATGTTTTAGTATACTATAAAATAATAGGCCTATATATTTTTAGAAGAGAGCAGATATTATGGGAGATAAAATATACGTAGTAGGCCTATATGAAGAATAGAATGAAAATGGTCCATTGTTTTATGATGTAAATTCAAAAAGAGAGGATATAGAATCGATCAATCAGCTGTTCGTCATGCATGACAATTCCTAAATGGCAATTAATTAGAATGGGAACGTGATGATATGCACCCACCCAAGTAAAAAGGGATATCAGTGTGTTTCAAATTTTATTTAATAATTAATTTGTGTTAAACTTTTTGTAAGCTCAATATACTCCCTCCGGGCCTTAATGTTGTGGTTATTTGAATCAAGGGTCGCGAGTTCGCATCCTGGTCCATGAAAATTGGAATGAATTGGATACCATTCAATTGAAATAAGGAAGGGGTCTAAATGGTCTCAGATGCTGATAAAGATCTTAAATTAAAAAAAAAAGATCAATTTACGAATAAGAGACGTAGAGCATTGGCTTCTGGTACCAAAGGTCAAGGGTTCGCATTCTGTTCCAGGCGACAAAATTTATTTCAATTGAAATAAATAGAGACGGGATCTAAACGGCCTCCGATGCCGAAAAAGACCTCAAAACGAATTAAAAAAAAAAGAAATTTTTAAGAGACTGTTCTGTTAAATTGAAATAACCTTTTGTTGCTTGAAAATGTGGCTGTGATATAATTATGATAGGAAGATGTTATCTAAAGTAGGTTCATGGGCGTATTATTAGAGGGTCCGGGGGGGGGCCACTCCGAAGGCTCGTTGCCCCCCTGCCGAATTCCCTAGTTACGCCCAGGGGTAGGTTGCGCCTGGTTTAAATAATTCTCCGAGATCTATATACAGTATTTGAATAAGTTATTAATATTCAATGAATATCTTTTTTTTTTGGATGTTGGGATTCGGACTTGACTAGTCATAGGTATATTTAACAATTGAGAGGGCTACTTGTTGTGGACTAAACAAAGTGATACGATGGAGTCATGTGGCTTGATGCAAAGGGAAGCACACAGATGCCCAAAAGCAGCTAGAGATTCAGGGTTCGATTTCCGGAGGTCATGGGTCGCCTGGCCCCCCAACAAATATACATGCCCACTTTAATCAGCAAAGAAAAAAAAATCTTTGAAACTTCCTTGTTAATGAGTAAAAGATTAATTGAGGTGAATAAAATCGTGAGGTTTGGTGTTTGAATTTCACGAATATTTTTATATCATTATATTCTTAAATTAAAAATGAAGAATTATTAAAAAATTCAGAGCACTACTCACCAGATGAGAGATGCTGGATGTAAATTCGAGCGACGTGGACAGGGCGTGTTGACTGGGCCAGGCTCTCAGCCTATACTGACTTGGAGAGGAGATGCATGCCAGGTGTCGGGCCTGTAGACAAGTTAAAACACGTATCAGAACCTGAGGTTTTGTATATCTATATATACATATTATACCTTTTCCCATTTAAAGAATATTTATTATAAAAGCACCTCTAAAAAAAAAAAAAATTATTAGAGTTTTGTTTCTATATTAACTAATAGATATATACGATAGATGAGTATTTTTAATATTTGTTCTATTTCACATAAAAAATCAAACACCAAATGGCTTAAATAAGAATGCCTGGACCTCCAATAGATATATTTACAAATAACGTGTATCATTTAAAGTCTTAAATGGCCTAAGTTGCCGAAAAGACTGTGTGTATGCGTGTGTGAACGTGAGGTAAATGGGAAAAAATGTGTTAAAAAAAAAATATATATTTTCCCATGTTTATAAATTTACATTTATTTACCCGTTTAAGCCATGGGCCAATGGACTTAAACTCTATACAAAAATTCAAAATTCATATTATCAATTTAATTTATTATTAATTAAAAATACTTATAAAATTTATAAATTTTATATGTTCAATTCTAATCAAGGGCGGATCCAGAGATGTTACTCGGGGGGGGGGGGGGGGTAATCTGGTGTGACTCGTCGCACAGCACACTATTTTTTCTTAATTTCGGTAATTTAAAGGCGCATTCTGTACTTATTTGCCAGAATATAAA
>JAKCPI010023544.1:0-16054 GCA_023213315.1 Euborellia annulipes | reverse complement strand
TACCTCTTGAAAATCGAATGTACCATACTGTCCCGGAAACTAAATACATGTCGACACAAAAAATCTCGTATGACAAGCACAGTACACAACTTTCGATTACCGAAGGTAAGAGAAAGTTGTGTGCTGTGCGCCAGTCACACCAGATTTTAAGTATTAATTTTTAAAATTTTACATTAAAAATAAATTTTTTTTTTTGAAAGTTTTTTTTTTTTTTTTTAAATCTCAGGGGGGGTATTTACCTCCTTTACCCCCCCCTCTTGTATCCGCCCTTGATTCTAATATATCTTAATTAAATATTTTCGAGATATATATATTTGAATTAGATATTAGTATTCAAAACATCTCGATTCTAATATATCGTCGGAAACTAATTATAAGCCCAAAAATGTGTTCTAAGTTATATAATTATAAGACAACACAAAAAATCTGTTCTGACTCCAACCAAAGGGAGAGAAAGTTGTGTGCTGCGCGACCAATGACACCAGAATTTTGCATTACAAAAATATTATTACCAGAAATATTTATTTTATTAATACTTCCACACCTAACATTTAAGTAAATAAAGCTTAATAAAAATTGTGAATGATGGGTCGAATTTAGAGCAGAAAGAGAAACAAAAAATTTGAAAATTTTGTAATAATTTTTATTCCATTGCTCAGGAGCCCACATCTTGTGGGTACGAGCTACCCGAGCTGGGACTGGCAGTCTTTCTATTCTTTACATGTCTGTCCCTTCCTTCTATCTATTCTTTCAATAGGCGTCAGACCGTGCGACGGGCCGGCCTGTTCTATTTCTTCTGGTCGCAAAAAAAAAAAACATTCTGCCGATCTCTTTATAGCCGACCCCGCATTGCGGGAATAATAAAGGCAAAGAAAGAAGAAGAAGAAGAAGGTAATAATTTTTATTCCAAACTTATTTAATCTCCTGGATTAATGTTAATACTGATTTCTTAATTGATTTCCTTTCTTAATTTATAATATATTTGTCATCTAAGCACTTACTCTAGTTCTCATCTCCTCACTCGCATTTGAGAGGTCATTGGAGAGAATTGCTGCTGCTCAAATGAGGATAGAGTGGAAGTACCTGAGTCCTTGAGCCCTTAGGAGTAAAGCTTTCAACCTCGAAATGTCGCTATCCTCCCTACTTAAATGGTCTACTCTCGATTGTTCTGATACAAAAGCCGACACTAACACACACACAAACTAACATAGAGTATCTATCTAACCATTTTGTAAGATGATTCGATCATTCATTGTGACCTTAGACAAGTGAAATGATGAATAATCAATTGGTTTTAAAGAGAGAATGAAATCATTTTAGGTGCAGCGTTGAAAAAAAGTTGGAATCACTAATAACGGTTGAAAATTGAAATTTTTTTTTTTTTTAAAGGTCTTTTTTGGCATCTAAGGCCATTTAGACCTCATGCCTATTTATTTCAAATGATTTGTAGCCAAATCAAATGAAATAAATTTTCCTCGATGGGAAGCGAACCCGGGACCTCTGCGCGAAAAGCTAGTGTCTTCTCTCGGAGCCACGGATTAATGTCAAAAAATCTATGTCGAGATTTTGATGGATATATACGTTTTGAGGTCCCCTGAATCCAAAAAAAGTGTTTTTTGAGACATGTTCTGTCGGTGTGTCGAGGGTGTGTGTGTGTGTGTCTGTCTCACTTTTAAGCATGAAGGAATTGAGCTATGAGGCTGAAATTTTATATATAAGTTAAACACTCCCCGGGAGGGTGAAAATAAGCTTTTAATCAAAATCGGCCAAAGAGTACTAGTACTTTACGGATGTACTTTTTCAGGTTTTTTCGATTTTCTCAAAATTTGCTCTAACGATTTTGATTAAAATTCCAAAATCAATTATTTATTACATTCTCTTTAAAATGAATATTTTCGTTTGGCCCTCAAAATTGTTTGAAGCACACTTTACTCTTGTACTTCAGAGGAAAGATAGGAGAAATGGTTACCATGGTAACAAAATATAAATATTTTCTCATGTTTATAAATTTGACATCTTAAATTCTAATTTTTTGACTTTGAGGATGTACAAGATTATATAACTTTCTTAATGTATTTGGAAGTTTACTTGTAATAGTATTCAGATGGATTTGAATGATTATAATAAAAAATTTTTTACATAAAAATTTTTTTATTTTTCAGGAATTAAACACTGACGACTGGTTTGCGCACATTTCTCAGTTTCGGTCACCATATGTGACCATCCTTGGTGTATGCAGAAGTATTGTCTAAAATTAAAAAACAGATAGTAAAAGAAGAAAAGAATGAAGGTAAAACTGACACAATCAATAGATAAAAAGGTATATAGCAAAACTTATAATGATATATTGTAAAGGTATCTAAATATAAAGAATAATAACATATATCAATTAAAATTAATTAAAAAATTCCGCCAAGAAAAATTAATGATAAGAGAAGTTAGCAATTCAAAATAAGAGTGACTAAATTCATTCATGTTATTAAATAAAAAAGAAATATTCTTTGTATGATAAAATAGGTTAAATTTAACTTGATTATAATAAAAAAATATAATGTCAACAATAGCCTGAAAGAAATAACAATTGTAATATTAAAATATCTATAAAGAAGCTCAGAAACAAGTAAGTGGAAAAACAAAAAATAATTTTTAAATTTAAAAAAAGTAATCGAAGTCATGCCATACAAATGATGATTATAATATAACTATAATTTTTAATTAGAAAACTAAGCATGTAAATTAGATAAATAGTCTATTAGAATTGTAAGAATGATTTTAATTTAAAAAGAATTTATGTACATTTTATATTTTACTAATTGACAAAAATTCTAATAGATAAACAACGGCGCTTCGAAGAAATTAAAATCTGAGCTAAAAATAAAATATATCACATATAGTTTTGAGAAAGTCAGTGTCACCATCTTTAAAATAAGGGCATATGAGCATACATAGGGGAAAAGGAAAAAAAGGTATGTGTATAAAAAGAGATAAAGATAAGAAAAAGAAAGATAAAATTTTGTTTTTTGAAAAAAAAAAGTATTCTAAATAATTTGATGTTAAAGAATCAATGTAACAAAGTGTAAAATTATAATTTAAGATCAGATAGATTTTGTTTTTAAGCCTTAAGTTTTGTATAATGTATCTTAATTTTTTAGGCCTGATGATGGTCACATATGGTGACCGAAACTGAGAAATGTGCGCAAACCAGTCGTCAGTGTTTAATTCCTGAAAAATAAAAAAATTTTTTATGTAAAAAATTTTTTATTATAATCATTCAAATCCATCTGAATACTATTACAAGTAAACTTCCAAATACATTAAGAAAGTTAAATTCTAATATATTGGCGGAACTAAATATATGTCGACACAAAAAATCTTTCGATTACCGAAAGTAAGAGAAAGTTGCGCGCTGTGCGACAGTCACACCATATTTTTGAATTTTAATCAAAATGGTTGGAGCGAATTTTGAGAAAATCGAAAAAAAAAAAAAAAAAAAAAAAAAAAAAAAAAAAAAAAAAAAAAAAAAACGAAAAATTACATCAGTAAAGCACTAGTACTTTTTGGCCGATTTTGTTCTAAATCTTCGCGCCGTGTGCCACCATAGTGGTATCTAGTTTAAATATAAAATTTCAACCTCCTAGCTCTTTTTGTTCATGAGATATTTTGTTCACAGACAGACCATGTAGCGAAAATCACTTTGGATTCGGGAGGACCTCAAAACGTGTATATCAATCAAAATCTCGAAATCTTTGACATGTTTGAGGACTTTTTTTTTAAACACACACTTTTTTCCCATTCGCACACACATAGTTTGAGGACTTAGAATTCATCGATAGAATGATAGAATAATAGACGTGATAAGTTACCCCATTTGGGAATTTTAGGACAGGGGTAAAGCCCCTCTTCTCCATTATCATCATTAGAAACCATGGTGAGAGGATTTGCATTCACTAGGGGGTGAGAATTTTTTGTTTCTAAAACAAAAACGGAGGCAACAGTAAATTAATAATCCAATTTCAAAATCACGTTCAATTATTTAAAAATTCCAAATTTAATGAATCATGACAGTAGTGATTATAATATCTATTTACAAATTCACTGCTGCGAAGATGGTTCAAACCCGAAACGAAACGTTAACAAGTGATTAAGAATTTTTATTAAATTAAATGAAATAAAATTTGGCTGCATTCCTTCTTACCTTTGGCATAATATTACAGTTATAACAATATCTTCAATTGTTACAATTTCTATTTTATTTAATATTTTTGAGAAATTTGAATAACAAAATATTTATCTCAAAAAATCAAGAAAATTAATTATTCAGTAAAATAAAAGAATTTTTTGGATATTTTTTTTTTTTTAAGAAATCATTTCCACCTTACTATTCTTATTCCAAACAACGACCTTGACGACTTTTTGATTATTCTTTAGGAACAAAATTCCCTTAAGAAAATTAAATATTTATTTCCCTTTGATTACAATCTTTGAATCTGTTCGAGTTTCAGGTGAAATGTCTTTAGAGTCATTTGCCTCTAATGTTTTACTAATGGTAGCAAGATTCAGTGCCACGCAAGTCACGCTAGTAGCAACCAAGCTATTTATTTATTTTTATAATAGATAATCGTACGATCTATTTTACTTTCTCTTACCTATTAATATAGAGATATAGAGAGAGAAAGTATTGGATTCATCCCAAAAATTCGATGTTGAGATTTGGATGGAAATATATGTTTTGAGGTCAAAAAAGTGGTTTGTGCAACATGGTCTGTCTGTCTGTGCTCAAAATAAAGCATGAAAAAAATGGGCTATGATGTTGGAATTTTATATTTAAGTCTCCTCCTGAGGCATGAAAAAAATTTACATTTTGAATCTAATGTACCCCCTTCCTCTTTCTCTTTCCAAAAGGTTAGAGGTATTGACAAATATCATTATTATTTTTTTTTTTTTAGTCTTATCGGCATCTTAGTCCATATTTAACGATAGACATTATTTAGAAACTGTATTAGTGGGTCAGGGATATTTTATTTATTTATTTATTGTGGAATTCATCCTTCCCCTTTTCGGGGTTTAAGGACATTTTTGTATTTACATTCCTTAATTAAAATAGAATGAACTATATTTCCGTTCCGGTTAAATAAAGCCATCACTCTTCACTTGCTACCGGGTCTATCTAAATGGCCTCATATGCCGAGAGTTAAAAAAAATCTAATGTTGCGGGGCCCCTAAGAAGCGTGGGGCCCATAGGGGATCGTCTACTCTGCTTAATGAGTAATCCGGCACTGATCATGATTTCTTCAAATCCCTTTCACGTACACAAAATGTACAGTAGATGAATAGGAAATTTTTTGTAATTTATGTGTGTACGTTGTAATTTTGTATATTACGTAGTTAAAAAATGATTAGAATTGAATAAATTATGTTTTGAAGTGTTGTAAAAATATGTAATATACCATTGAGTATTTGTTTTTTACTTTCTCTTACCTATGTATATATGTAATATATATATAGAGAGAAAGTATTGGATTCATGTCAAAAATTCGATGTCGAGATTTTGATGGATCTTCACGTTTTGAGGTCCCCTGAATCCAAAAAGTGGTTTTCGCGACATGGTCTGTCTCTGTGTGTGTGTGTGTGTGTGTGTGTTCAATTTTAAGCATGAAGGAATTGAGCTAGGAGGATGAAATTTTATATTTAAGTTAAATACCTCCCGGGACCGGAAAAATAAGCTTTTAATCAAAATTGGCCAAAGAGTACTAGTACTTTACTGATGTACTTTTTCAGTTTTTTTCGATTTTCTCAAAATTCGCTCTAACGATTTTGATTAAAATTCAAAAATCAATTATTTTTTAGATGCTCTTTCAAATGTATATTCTCGTTTTGCCCTCAAAATTGTTTGAAGCACACTTTACTCTTGTATTTCATAGGAAAGATAGGAGAAATGGTTGCCATGGTAACAAAATATAAATATTTTCCCATGTTTATAAATTTGACATCTTAAATTCTAATATATTGGCGGAAACTAAATATATTTCGACACAAAAAATCTGGTGTGACAAGCACAGAACACAACTTTCGATTACCGAAGGTAAGAGAAAGTTGTGTGCTGTGCGCCAGTCACATCAGATTTTTACAATTTGAAGCATCTTAAATTATGTTGAATGGACTTGGGCTCCTTCAAATTTTATAATAAATCTGGTTATTAATTTTGAAAGTTGACTAACTCCATTCTTGGTAAGAAAAAGCATAATAATTGTCATTGTTTTAATAGGAACTACTTGAAACGCAAACCCAAAAGTATCTCAATTCATGTATAAATGGACTTAGTCCACTTTTAAAATAAACGGCTCATATAGTAATTAATTGTCGTTTAAATTCTAAATGGCCTAAGATGGCAAAAAGATTTTTTTTTAATTCTAATGAATTGTCGGAATATATATCGAGACAAAAATCTGGTGTGAAAAGCACAGAACACAACTTACATTTACCGGAAGTAAGAGAAAGTTGGGAGCAGTGCGAACAATCCCTTCACCGATTTTTTTATTAAAATTATATTTTGATCAATAACGATATATAGTTTTTTAGAGAACAAATATTATATATTTTAATCCCCTTCTAAATACACCTCGAAGTTGAGTTATACAAAGAAAAATATCTTCCTAATGAAATGACAAGTTCGCCTTTAAATTAAAGATTTTATGGTTGCTTCTAATCCTTCTACTTCGGCACTCACTTAACAAATCCATAGAATTTATCGTTTAATATTCATGCATCCTCTCAATTTGGGATGTTGAGCAAATACCTTTTGATCGTGATTGTCTAATCCTAATGGAAATTAGTACACATGGCGGGGGGATATTGTTTCACGTCCACGTCTCGATGGTCCAGCCCTTAATGAACAGAGAGACTGGGAGGATGGCTATGCTGTGTGTTTAGGGCGTTCCTAGAAGTTTGGTCCAATGTTACAACAGTCCTTTGTTAATTCATTATGCAAGTAGCACTCCTTAAGTCTGACCATCTGGGATGAATTATTGCCGAGAGCGACCTTCTTCCTTCCCGCAATTTAAATGGATACTATACTATTAATAATGCAATATAAATGGAAACTCTGATTTCACCTTGAAACTATTTAACTAATTATGGCAAATTAGTGAATTTATTTTTAAATTAGAGTTGCCTGAGATACAAGACTTTATGAGAACCATCAAATAATCGCCAGGCTGCTCAGATTAATTAATAAAAATTTTCTTGAAATTAAGAGATCTCCCACCTCCCTCCGAGACGCCGAGTGGTCAAAGATAGGCCCAATGTCAACGTTTTATAATGAGATTTTAACGGCTTGTATTTCAAAAACTTAATTTTAAACTATAGGCCTAGGCCTAATTGTAATGTAGACTAAAAAAATCTCATGGATCTTGATTTCTTGTACAATTTTGAATGATTTTATGATCTACAACAAATTCTTTCATAGACGTTAATTATCTGAGTTGCCCTCGGGCCTGGCGTAGTAAGTAGCGTGCCTACCTCCTATACCAAACGTCGCGGGTTCGGATCCCAGGTAGTCTGATGATTTTATTTAAGCCATTTGGATACCAAATGGCTTAAATAAGAATGCCTGGACTCCTAATTGATATATATTCAAATAATGGTTATCGTCAAAAGTCTTAAATGGGTGAGTGTGAGTGTGAATGAGAAAAAGTGTGTGTGTTTGATTAAAAAAAAAAAAAAAAATATCTGGCTTATTAGATTTTTTTACTAATACTGTACTTGGTTTGTTTTAAGAAAAAGTCCCACAGATTTACCCCGGGCAAAAGCTAGGAGCGGCCCTGGATATAGGTAATGTGTAACAAAATTCTCTTTCAAGTTATTTGTATATAACATAAGTTTAAACAAAAAAACTAATTTATCTATTATATCACTCAGAGAAGTTGAAAAAAAAATTCTATTATTAAAATAGAAATACTAACAACTTAACTTGGAGCATTTTTTGAACTTTGATATTTTTATATTAAGCAGATGCAACTCTAATGTGGGGGAAAAAAGATAGCAAAATCATTTGGAGAGTGTCTAAATTATCTTTTAAAAAAATTTCAAATTTCATCTGTGCGATTTCCATGTTTGTTTTGTATTCCATACCGAATCGTATTCCTTGGAATTCCATAGAAGCAAGTCGGGTTTTGATTAGGATTCCAATTCCACCCCCGCATTCCAGTTCCAACAGCCAATAATATGCTAATATTATCTCTGACTCAATCTCAGACAGACAATTAATTATTCCCAATTGTATTTGATGCAGTGGCTCCAGCCTATTCCCAGTAGGGGAAGGGGGCGATCTTAACAACAGGCGCCCTGCCCTGCCGGACATATATTCAGTGATGGTTTGTGGTGATTTTAATAAAATATCATTCTCCGGGAACAAAGCTTATTTATTGAATAAAATTTTTTTTCATCTATATCGTACATCAATTAATTTTCTGCGAGTAATTGATGTATAGAGATGGAAAAAGTCAATTGAAAATTTTGATGGATATACACGTTTTGAGGTCCTCTAAATCCAAAAACATGGTTTGTCTTTGTTCAATTTAATGCATGAAGGAATTGATCTAGGAGGTTGAAATTTTATATTTAAGTTAGGCACCCATCTGAGGCGTGAAAATAAGCTTTTAATCAAAATCGGTCAAAGAGTACTAATACTTTACTGATGTACTTTTTCAGTTTTTTTCGATTTTCTCAAAATTCGCTCCAACGATTTTGATTAAAATTCATAAATCAATTATTTTTTAGATGTATATTCTCATTCTGGCATTGAAATCTTATGAAGTCCACTTTACTCTTGTACTTCATAGTAAAGATAAGAGAAATGGGTGACATGGTAACAAAATATAAATATTTTTCTTGTATATAAATTTTACATCTTAAATTCAAATGTATCGTACTGTCGAAAACTAAATATATCTCGAAACAAAAAAATCTGGTATGATAAGCACAGATCACAACTTTTGATTACAGAAAGTAAGAGAAAATTGTGCGATCAGTCACACCAGATTTTACTCTTTTTTTTCAATTAAGACAAATAATTAGAAATTATACGAATGCGACACTTGCAACGGATGACACGATGGCGCATCGCAGTCTGCATCCCCATTGATTGTAGCAGCTCTGCCTTCGTCTGCTATTAATATGATCCACGCTCCCCCCCCATCCCCCTCCCACTCACTCACGGCCTTTTTCGTGTCGCGTGTGAATCACACACATGCACACCCCCACTTACATACATAGCAGTTATTCGCCTTTCTGTTATTAAACGGATACGTCATAGGTCAACGTAAACAAACGACATTTCATCTTCCGAATCATTGATTTCCCTTTACAACAACAACAAATTGTATTATTATTGTATATCTCTATATAGGTAAAGGGAAGAACGAAGGGGTTAAAATGGTTTACTTAAAACATAATAAAAGCAAGAGCAATCAAATACTAAACAGTACTAGTATAATTTGCTCTGCCCTCTTTTAACCTTTCATATCTTTTGAGTGATAGTGAATCTATACCCAAATGGTTTGCAACAATTATCTAGCAACATATGTAAAAAATCTAACAAGTTGAATTTTTTTGTTCCTCCAACGCAACTGCAACGGCTTCAATATGCAACCTAATATTTTTCTATTATATTTCACTAAGGGGGAAACAGAAAAATAGTCCGAAGTAAGGAGTAGCCTTTTGACCAATAAAACTTCCAATTCATGACGTTTCCGTATAATTTCTTTGGAACAGGTGTTATGCCAAGGCATTTTAATTATAATTTAGCCCACGGGACTTGGAATAGTTGGTAGCGTGCCTACCTTCTATACCGAATGTCGCAGGTTCGGACCTCAGGTAGTCCGATAATTTTATTTAAGGCATTTGGATACCAAATGGCTTAAATAGAAATGCCTGGACCCCAAATAGATTTATTAAAACATACGAGTATCGTTAAAAGTCTTAAATGGTCTAAGTCGCCAAAAAGACTATGTGAATGTGAGTGTGAATGAGAAAAAAAGTGTGAATGTTTTTTTTTTTTAAATTACCCTGGTAGAAAAAAGTAGCTCGTTTTCTGGGTCTGGCAAGATTTCCGGCCATATTTTCTGCCCAGAAACACCAAAACAGAATCTGGCAAGAAAATGGCAACATTCTAGTCAGATCCCGGGCAGAAATTATATTTTACTGGCCAGATTTCGTAGGGCAGAATCTTGGCAGAAATACTGCCCAAACACTGGGCAGTAAAGATAGCCAAACAAAAATATTGGATGAAAATAATGGCCAGATTCTGGTAAACCGGAATCTTGGCAAGAAAAACCTGCCAGAATCTGTGCAGAAAAGTTTTTTAAATGGCGAGCAGTGGCGTCATTTGGGGGGGGGGCATTTGCCCCCCCCCCCCAAGGGCTCTGATTTTTATACAATTTTATATTATTCTAAATAAAATGCTCCAAAATACATCTACGAGTATACAAACTGTACAAAATTAAACAATTAATTAAATTAAATATGTTTTGGCTAAATTTGAGTACCCATTTGTAGAGTAAATTTTAAGGAAAAAAAAAATGTTTGCCCCCCCAAGAAAAATTGCCCCAGAAAAGTTGAAATGACGCCACTGATGGCGAGCAAGAAAATATTGTCAAAATAGGCCGGAAATTTGGCAGAAATAATGGCCAGACCCTGTAATGCTTTTTTAGCAGTACTTCTTTTAATATACTCTACAGTTGAAAATCTTTTATTCTTTTGTTAAAATTAGGCTGTTGTATCTTATAAATGATTTGCAAATTTAATAGGCCTAATAATTAATTTTCTGTTCCAATAGACAGTTAATTATAATTAAGAGTTATGAAAAAAGTGAAGCTTTTCAAAAGAATCAATTGTCATTTGTGTTGCCTATCTTCAAGTAAATAAAGCACTAACCAATATCTATTATAGCCTAAATGAGCGATGTGGGTGTTTGTAGGTACCATTCATTTATTATATAACCAGATAAAAGGAAAGGGTCTCCCATTTGCGTTATTATTGAGGAAAATTCGTTCGAGAACGTGCTATGTTTCACACCAGATTTTTCCAGTTATTTTCAATTCCTTGTTATTTTTGTGTATCAGGTTTTATTTTAAAGAATATGAAGAATGAATTTAGGCCCTAAGGGATATTTATTTTTCACGGAGTGATTTTATTTCCAATGCAAAACCTGTTGGCCTTCAAAGGATTTTTTTTTACCTTTCTTTGTTTCTAAACGTCTCAAAGAAGAATCTTTACAAGATGACTCGGAAAGATTAAAACAATTTGATCTTTACTAAAAAATAATTGTTTATTAACTATTTAGAGATCATATATATTGGGAATTTTACTTTTAAATTTAATTTAGTATTTAGCCAAATAAGGTAGACAAACGCTATAATTTATTTGTTCTTAACAAACAGAGCTGTCTGTAATGATGAAATCAATAAATACTCATTTCCTTATAATGATTATGTTTAATATTGATAATATTATTCATTCCGTTCGAATTCTCTCCGCCCCCCCCCCCAGTGATTCTTCAATTGCACTTGACGAAAAACTTCAAATAATGTAGTATATAGTAAAAACTAATACTATGGTTATCATAATCAAATTTTCAAAAAGAATACAGTAGGAGTTCTTTATTAATGCTAATTTGTTAATGAGTCATTCGATGTGAAATCATCCAGTAAAATTCGATTTTGACACCCACCATCAGGGCCTTAGAAGAAATTGCAAAACAAAAATAAATTTAAAAAAATCTGGAGTGACTGATCGCACAGCACACAACTTTCTCTTACCCTTAGGCAAGAGAAGGTTGTCTACTGTGCTTGTCCCACCAGATTTTTTGTGTCGAGATATATTTAGTTGCTCTTAGCACTTTAGTTCTAAACTTGACCACGCGATGATTAATAGGTGGATAGCGCTGAGCTACGAATGCTTCCACATCAGTAAAGTGTACTTCAAACGATTTTAACGAAAAATTTCACTGATATACTTTTTAAAAGGCATCTAAAAAATAGTTGATTTATGAATTTTAAACAAAATCGTCCGAGCAAATTTTGAGAAAATCGAAAAAAACTGAAAAAGTACAACAGTAAAGTACTAGTACTTTTTGGCCGATTTTGTTCAAAAGCTTATTTTCATATGGGATGTGTTTAACTTAAATATAAAATTTCAACCACGTAGCTCTTTTAGTTCCTGAGATATTTTGTTCACAGACCGTCACACATACGGACAGACAGACAGACGCAGACAGACCATGTCGCGAAAACCACTCTTTTGGATTCAGTGAACCTTAAAGCGTGAAGATCAATCAAAATCTCGACATCGAATTTTTGACATGAATCCAATACTTTCTCTCTATATATTTCATATATAGGGTAAGAGAAAGAAATAGAAGAAATATAGTAAAATTTCAAAATCTGTTAGATATTATAAAATGTGCTTTGTATTCTTCAAAAAATTTATTCAGGAGAAGCAGGGTCATGAATTCCTATAGAGCATTTTCAAATTAATAAATAATAATTGTCCGAACCCCCTCCCTTCCCCAAATTTCAGTAACGTCCTTATTAATTTTTAATAATAACTCTTGTTACATTTATAAATTTGAAAAAATCGAAAATGAGCATGCCAGCTGATTGGGACTTTATAAAAAAATTTTGAATTTTTTCGTAATAATTAATATATAAGAGTGAAATGTTAACTAAAATGTCAAAAAAATAAATGGAGATTGAAGAGTTTTATTAGATGGGAAAATCAGAAAATTTATACCAAATTTGAATATAAAAAAATTTTTTTGATCAAAGGCAAAGTAGAAAAAAACAGGTTTTTCGAAATTATTTACAATAGGCTATACTATACATTTCCGGAAGTAAAACAGAACATAAAAAAATAATTCATGTAAGAATTTTAATCAAAATCGTGAATTTTGAGAAAATCGAAAAAAAAAAAAATTGAAAAGTACAGTTCTAGTATTTGGCAATTTTATTCAAAAGCTTCGTACTGCACCAAACTTAAATATTAAATTTCTACCTCATTTCAGTTCTTGAGATATTTTATTCACAGGCAGACTATGTATTTGACCCCACTTGTTTGAAAATAAGGACACCAAAACGTGTATTTCGATCAAAATCTCGAAAAAAATTTCTATGTATTAACATACTATATTGGTAAGAAAAGGGGGCTCGTGGCTAATCGAATAAGCTGCGGATTACGAACTAGGTTGCTATACAACTCGGGTTCAAATCCCACTTGCCGTGAAATTTTCAAACATTGCCAATGTCTCCTCCGTCTCTCTGTAATTGGAGTTTGGCTCTGTTGAGAGATGTGGAAATTAAAAAAAAAAAAAAAAAAAAAAAAAAAAATAGGGCATATTAGAAATATAGAAGGGACTGCGCAGCTAGGATATAATTAAAAAATTGTCCTTAAAAATATATAAGCTGAGATACCAAAATATAATTTTTTTAAAAATAGGCCTATTATATCGTTTCTAAAAGCTGGTCAAATTGAGAAATAGTTATTATTATAAATATTAAATTTTAAATAGGTAAATTTAATGTACACGGTGTGCTTATGCCTGATCTACACGTAGGCTGGTATAAGAGCGTATTAACAATAGTTGATTCGCGATTCCTGAAAATGAATTCACCTGTTTGTTTTAATCTTTACATTAGAACAGGTGTAGTGGTGGAACCCGGAAGTTGCTCTTTGACTTAGGACCAGACAATCAAACCAAACTAACCGGCCTGTCTGAGTTGGCTGAATGTTGAGATCAGACAGACAGACAGAGAGACGTGGGATGCTGTGTTCAGGGCTGACTGCTTCTTTCTTTCTCTTTCTTTCTTTGTAAATAATTCCAATGAATCCCACCCAAAAAAAAAAAAAAGAATTCATGCTAGATTTACTTTTACTAATAAGAATAAATTTATCATGTAAATATTTATTTATCCAAAAGATTCTGTCTTGATATTCATTAATTAATTTCAAGCAGATTTTTTGAGAAAAGATTTTGAGTTTGAAAAATAATGTATTTAAGAGAAATTAAAAGCACTAGGTCATAAGTTCCAATGATTTATTAAAAATTAACATTTCGCACTCTTGTGTCATCTTCATAAGTGTCAAAGTGTTAAAAATATTAAATTTTAATAAATCATTGAAACTTATAGCCTAGCGTTTTTAATTTCTCATAGTTGTTGATAAGGAAAAAATAAAAAGTAAAGTTTTAGACACTAGAAGGGGGCCGACACACGCGGGCCCATGCTACTGCAACTTTTGCTGCAACCTTGCTATTATTAGGGGGTGAAACGATACAAGTAAAGTAGTAAAGTACAAGTATTTACTCGATTCGATGTCTATGGATATATACATTTCTCGATTTTGATGGATATACACTTTTTGAGGAGCCTTGAATCGAAAAAAGTGGTTTTCGCGACATGGTCGGTCTGTGAACAAAATATCTCAAGAACGAAAAGAGCTAGGAGGTTGAAATTGTATATTTAAGTTTGCTACCTACCCCCATGGGACGTGACACGAAGCTTTTGAACAAAATCGGCCAAAGAGTACTAGTACTTTACTGATGCACTTTTTCAGTTTTTTTTCGATTTTCTCTAAATTTGCTCCAACGATTTTGTTTAAAATTTTTAGATTCTCTTTAAAATATATATTCACATTTTGCCATTGAAATCTTTTGAAGCACACTTTACTCTTGTACTTCATTTGGTACCCAAATGATTTAAATAAATTCATCCAATTGCCCGCGTAGCTGGCTTCTAGACTATCATTATTGACGATTGTCAACAAGTCTAGTCTCTCGGCAACGAGGGGGAGGGGGGAGTATGTGGCAGTTATTTATATTAAGTACAAAAGTGCGGGTATTGGTGAATCCGAGCAATCAGCGTGTGGAACGTCCCCCGGTAGTCATCTGAAATTTTTTCATGGAACAATGTATGTATTCATGGTACAATGTATATAATAAAGGCAAACCCATAAATGGCCTCAGTAAAAATGCGATTTGATTTTGTAATGTTTATAAATTAATATAAATAATATTTGCAAATTGATTTGTTATATTGTATCTTAGACCGGTCGAGAGAAAACTAAGTACTGTTTTCCTAAATACTCCTTTTTTTATTATTTTTTATCCAAATCTAAAAGGAAACCATAATAAGATGTGTCACTCAAATAGATTTGAATTCCATCCAATTTTATTTGACATTTTAACCTAGATAGATGGAGATATGACCATCCAGGGTCTTTGCAGAAAAAAGGGAAATATTCTCAAAAGGTCGGTCGGAGGACTTTTGCCAAACACTCAAATAGATCGATAGAATTTTTTTTTTTTATTTATTGGCACCATGAAGGAAAATGTTTATTTTTTTCTTTAAAAGCTACCATAAGAAGAAATACTATGAATTTTAAATTTTTAAATTAAATAATAATTCATAGGTACTGCTACGGAACGTCGAAAGCTGGTCTTGGTTCCAGGTCTGTCTATTTACAATTCCCCCCTATCGATATACTTATAAAAAATAAATGTAATATAATAGAAAATCACTTTAGATTACTTATGAAAGTAGGCAGTAGCGGATTACCCACTAGGTACACCATGCCCGTGCCTAGGGGCCCCAAAATTTGAAGATATTAAAAATATTTTTTTGTAAATAATAAATATTTATTTAAAAAATATTTTCTGAACCAAAATATACCAAATATAATCTGTTATGATTTAAGAAATGCTTTAGTTTTTTGAGAGTGTAATTGTAAATCAACTCTGTAGCTCCATTTAAAAATAAAGTAAAATTTGCCAATTTTCTTTAGTTTTTTTTTTTTCAAATTTTAAAGTGCCTAGAGGCCTTAGATGACCTAAATCCGCCACTGAAAGTAGGATTTTTTTCGAAAAAGTAAATTAATTGTGGGGAAGGGGGGGGCTGACCGCTGATCCCATGATATCTCGGTGGAATGCAAACACCACGACCGCAAATCCCACGTAATCAAAAAAAGTACTCTTATTGTTTTCTTTTGATTATTTTATTTAAAA
>JAKCPI010023543.1:0-86924 GCA_023213315.1 Euborellia annulipes | reverse complement strand
TGAGGTAGAAATCTCGCTTCTAAATATCTCTACTAAATACCGAAAAAACTCGCTGCTCTGAAGAGGGAAATAGGAATAAGCCTATAACCCGAAATTTTGTTTTGTAGTAATCATAGGAGAATAGAGACGTTTTTTTGTGAGAAATCTTTCTAAACAAGAGTCTATTTATTAGGCTACATTTTCCATTTCCTGACCCCTTAGGACGGAGAGACATCTCAAAGAGTTTGTTGAGCACACTGTTGAAAACTTTCAAGGGATATTCATAAACAAGTATAGGAAGCCTGTTACATAAACTGTTTATGAATTTTACATTCGGGTTTATGAAAAATTGCATACACTATATAAAAAACCCGCCTCTCGAGAGGTTTGAACTCGAGCTCTTGTTTTCTTCACTTCACCTTCACATGTATGACGCTTTTGCCGTCTCTACTACTTATTTTGTTAAGAATAACTTACATTTTATGCTACTTAAATTTATTTTATTTAATAAACAAGTATATGAACTTGAGTTCATAAACTGGGTATATTAAAAGCACGAAAGTATATGAAAAGCGATTGAAAATTCATATTTTGTTTTCCAGTGTATCAAATGCCAACGAGGTGACAAACTTCTTGACCAGGGAAGGATACAGAATAAAAAAAATGAAATAATTTCACCAAACTCCTCATTTTTAATTTTTTTGGCTTGGCTAGTGATTTTATTTGATGAATATGAATCAACCAACACACTCGTTTTAATTTCGCATATCTAAGCGAATTTTGAGACGTCGTTTCCGATGCCCTCCCTGCATACGTAGGCCATCTTCTTTCAATAAATATATTTAATTCTCTTAAATATTTTTACCTTGATATAGCAATTTAGAAAGAGAGCGGAACATTCACCTCCTCTCTCTCTTTCTCTCTGATTCACGTGGCGGAATTAATCTTGCATTTCAGCCACCTCAAAGTATCTGCCCCTTTGCAATTACCCGAGACTTTTTCCTTAACGTCCTGCATAAGGGCGCAAAATTCCATTTTGAAATTACAGAGAAGTTATAAATAGTGGGTCAAACAGAGCGTGACGGATTTTGCAATTATTATATTTAGAATAATCCGGTCCTGTTTTTAATTTCCCCTAAACGGATGGAAATCAAGCCGTTATAAGAGAGATGCAGAGCAGGGGCGAGGGGGGGGGGGGGTTCTTTTTTGTTTGTCTCTTTTTGCTGCAAACAGCAAGCTCGTTTTATTACCAGAGTTTTCAACTTTCTTATATTTTTATGGTAAAAACTGACGTCATTAGATGATCATTTAAATAGAAATATTTACATTCTAAGATAATTTTCTAATTAAGGATGTGATTCAAACTCTCAACTTGCTGCTTACACGTGTCTTGTTATTCATTTATCTTGTGATTATAAATCATTCTCTTTATTTTCATTTCATTTTTAACACTAACAAATTTCAAATTTGTTTTGCGAATAAATTTATAAACAGAGAGCGCATTTACATGTTATTGCATTTTTTTTTTTTTTTTTTTTTTGCTAATAGATAGCAATGTGAAGTTTACTATCTATACGAATTACATATTTTAGAAGCTATCTATCAAATCCTATTGGATCTCCTCACAATAGCGTCCAGACAACTCTACGAGGAGAGGGAGGTGTTGCTGTGACATCCCGTCCTGTGGAAGGGACGCAAAGAAGGTTTCCCTCTTCGAAAGGAGCAGGCTAATCGCCGGTGCTGAGCAAGTTCCTTCTCAAACCAGGACATCCTCCATAGCATAGAAGAGGTTGGATAAAAGGAACCAGTAATAAGGATTAGCTCAATAGCTACAAACGACAGTAGGAGGAGGAGCTAGAGATGGGAAATAATGTAACTTCACGAGGTGTCGGTAGATGGGTACGGTTGGGTTTGAGGTGTGTGTCTTCGTGCATGAAAGCACCTCGGGTAAATAAACGAGGATCCCAATAGGAATTTCAAATAAATTTCTTTTGCATTACATCAGTGGGCATGCATGCAGCCCACCGGGAAATCCTTTAATTTGTGGACTTTTTGTGCTTAAATCATTTAAGATGATGATGAAGTCAAAAGTTGTTTGGCTTTGGAAAGGACCCAAATGAGATAAAGCTCCATCGATTCTCACAGAGGAGAGAGAGCCCCCCCCCCCTCTCTCTCTCCCAGTCATGACAAGTGTTGGTGTGACAACATCCCCCTCTCTCCTCTATTGATCCCTTTGGATAGAAAATGAATTAAAATTGACCAGCAGGTTGAAATCATGTCGCAATGTCATGTAAAGGGAGATCATCTCCCTCCTCTACAGTATTCGGGGTTGATTTATAAAATAGAATTTGACTGGAAGGCTATTTTCAATTTTCCGTCTCTCTCTTTCTCTCTCTCTCTCTCTCTCCCTTTGAGCAATCAACTGAGGATTTAAAATAGAGAAAATCGTTGCCTATAAATATTTTTATTAATTCAGTATTTTCTTAAATATTGACGTCATTTATCTAAGAAAGAACTTTCTCAACCTCTTTCTACATTTTTCTATCTATATCCCTAAATACTTTTACTTTGTCTTTTTCTCCTGCTAGGGCTTTGTCACTAATCACCTCCAAATAACTTACATTTTTGTCCCCCATCCCTTGTCTGCAAAAGCAAGCAACGAAGGTTTCCCTCTCAGCTGCTCGCTGACCCTCGGGGTCTGAAGGCTGCCTCCGCTTCCAGAGTGCCAGAGACACAACTTGTTTCTTATTTCTTGACATGCCTAATATTCTTTGGAATGAAAATATTTAAGGAACTGATTTATTTTTACATCCCAGAGATTAAATAAAATATGGAGAGATCCACGCATTTGTTTATTTGAAGGCCCAGGCCCTTGGATTATCCTTATACAACTTGCTGTACATTATAGAAATTCATTCCTTCTGTAACAACTATGCATGCGCGCAAGGGCGGATCCAGAGATGTCTCTCGGGGGGGGGGGGGGGGGTAATCTGATGTGACTGGTCGCACAGCATACTATTTTTTTCTTAATTTCGGTAATTTAAAGGCGCATTCTGTACTTGTTTGCCAGAATATAAATACAAATCAAATTTTTAAGTATTAATTTTTTAAATTTTACATTATAAATCAATTTTTTTCGAAAAAAAAGTTTTTTTTACAAATCTCAGGGGGTAATTACCCCCTTTACCCCCCACTTGTATCCGCCCTTGCATGCGCGTCTCTGCTGCCTTTTTGTTTTTTGCTAGCCATGGCAACAGAATATAAATATTTTCCCATTTTACATCTTGAATTTTAATATACCTATCTACGGAAACCAAATACCTGTATATCTCGACACAAAAAATCTGGTGTGGCAAACACAGAACACAACTTTCTATTATCGAAGGTACTTGACTGTGCTATGCGACCAGTCACGCCAGATTTGTATTATTGTTAACGAACAATGTTGTTGCAATGAACAGAATGTCTAGAGATAGTGGCCAGTGTAATATTTGCCCGGCGTCTACGTATAGAGTCATCGGTATTTTATTGTCTCCAATGCCTCCAAGATCCATTTCTCTCCTTATTTCTTGATGATTATTAATAAATGCTTTCTTATAAAGGTTTCTTTTTTCTCCATATATGTTGTTGCCACGTGTCGTTGTGTTGTTGTTGTTGTTGTTGCTCTCTCTCCTACGTCTTCTTCCTGTTTGGCCTTGAAGGGAATTTTATATGTCTGATCCTCTTCCTCTCCTCTCCACGTGACGGGACAGCTGGCCAACCTGAAGAAGAAAACAAAAAGGTCTTTTCTTAAACAGATGCCGCTATTGTGAAAGCCTCTCTTTCTCTCGCATGTTGTTGTTGTTGTTTACTTTTAACAACAGCAACAAAAAAACAAAAAAAAACCGGTCTATATATCGTCTTTCGAGGAAATTTTTACCTTTTTTTCATGAAAGGTTATTAAAAGTGCCAGGGGCAAATGAAATTTGTTTCAGTTATCATGGAAACTGCAGTGGCAAATACGGAAATTGAGATATGTCTCATGTATGCACACTACACACTTGGCGTCGACAAGCCTCTTTTTTGTAATTTTTTCATTTCTTTCGGTCGAACCGCCTAAAAGTTGTCTTTTGGCTAGAAAATGATGCAGGCAAAGTTTTAGCTAAATTGGGTAACGTTAACCCGTGCCTCATCGGGGTTAAAATTTTGAAAAATTGCGATCTTATCTAAAAATTCGCAGTTTTTACTTCATAAAACGAAAACAAAGTATCGTAGAAAAATGAATCTTGGCTCATTTCATAGCAAATTCAATTCCCTTGAGGTTTTATAATAACCATTTTTTCATTAAAACTTATAGATTTAGTGATATTTACAAATTAGCATTTCGGTTTTGTTATATTACTTGGTCTTTCTGAAAAATAAGTGGAAAATCACAATAGATAACAGCGTTTTCCAAACTGTGAGGCGGCGCGGACTAGTCTAAGGGGAGGCGCGAATATTCGCTACCAAGATCAATTTTCCAAATGATTACTAGTTTTATAAATAAATTAATAAAATAATTTAGAAGATTCTGGGACAGAGTTAAAATTATAAATATGAATAAATAAAGAAAATATTTTTATAGAAATTTATATTTTTTAGTATTAAAAATTTTAGTTTTTGTATTATTTTATTAAATGTGTGGAGGAGGGGAGGGGGCGTCATAAGATTAAATATTTTTAAGGGAGGCGTTGAAACATAAAGTTTGGAATGCACTGATTTGAAGTAAGACTCATTCTAGAAAATTATACTATCTGTAAAACACAAAGGCGGATCCAGGGAAGTTTTTCAGGGTTTTAATTTCTTTCTGACTAGACGCGAAGCTCGATAGCATTGTTAATTATTTTATTTATTATTGAATAAGGGGTTTTTTTTTTTTTTAAACATTCACACTTTTTTCTCATTCACACTCACACACATTCACACAGTCTTTTCGGCAACTCAGGCCATTTAAGACTTTAGACGATAACCGTTGTGATTAATATATAAATTGTGGGTTGAGGCATTTCTATTTAAGCCATATAAGGGGTTGAAAAATTGAAAAAATGTTTTTTTAATTTATTTTATTTAAATCGAAGTCAAATAAATAGAAAAGATTGAAAAAATAGCGTTGATAGGGGAATGAAGGGTTGATTATTTAAGAAAGGCCTTGGAATATTCCAAATCACTTGTTGACATTTGTTTCCAGTTATAAATATAGTTAGATTAAAGAAAAATGTATTTTTTTACTTTTAATAAAAAGGGAATTGTTATTTTCATCTATTTTATTTTTATTCCTATAAAGAGATAAGAGAGACGAATTTCTCGTCCAGTCGAGTCGAGCGCGTTGCTGGCAGGCAGGCGCGGAGCTTTTGCTCTTATTTATTTGTGTGCAAAGTGAATCAAAGTGAATAATTAATATAGTGTAATCCACCCTGACCTCACCGTCAGCCAGCACACCCTCTTGGGCGTCTTATTAAAGGTAATTATTATGCATTTTATTGAAAAAAAAAAAAAAAAAATGATATTAACAAATAATTTGACTGCAAAAAACGATTCTTTTGAATATGAAATTAAATATTTTGTATTTCACTAAGGGCAGAGGGAGAATATAAGCTGTTGAAAGGGGGGGGGGGAGGGGGGTGCAGGTGTCATTGAAAAAAAAATTAGTTTTTTATTTTTTATCTTTTTTTTAACAACTTTTTTCTCATTCACACTCACACACACACTCACACATTCTTTTCGGTAACTCAGGCCATATAAGAGTTTATACGATAACCGTTATTAATTAATAATATACATATTGGGGCTCCAGACATTTCAATTTAAGCCATTTGTGACTGCCAGGGGTCCGAACCCCCGACGTTCGGTATAGAAGGTAGGCACGCTACCAACTACACCAAGCCTGAGGGCATTTTTTAATCAAATTTCTTTAATATACTTTTACTCAGGGGTGATTAAGGGTTGAAAATTAAAATAAAATAATTTCAAAATAAAATAAAAATTAAAATAATTATTTATAAATGTATTCAAATTATTTTGAGAGTAATTTCGCTCTGAAGGCTCGCATTACCTTAAAGGGGGGGGGGGGGGTGAATGCCCCATCCCCTATAATGCACAAAGATATTAATGTTTTTTAATACTTTTACTAAAAAATTAGTGCATTCCCTTTGAGTTAAAATTTATTTACCAAATAGGATAGTGGGGTAGAAACATTTTAATGTCATTCTAAAATTTCTTATTACTGGGGCGGAATTAATTTTTGAGAATTTCGAAACTCTCATAAACAGATAATAATAACACTGGGCAACTTATGAACCCTTCGAATTCCTTGCAAAATTTTGTAGGGATTTTTTTCATTAGGTAAAAAAGTAAGATATGATAAGTCCACTTAGAATTTTACTGGGGTGAGTTACCGCATTTTTTGTATATAGAACTACCGGTAATCTCAATTCGGATTGGAATTTTTACTTTCTCTTATCTATATGTATAAGTTAATATACATATATATAGAGAGAGAAAGTATTGAATTCATGTCAAAAGTTCGATGTCGAGACTTTGATGGATATACACGTTTTGAGGTCCCCTGAATCCAAAAAAAATAAAATAAAAAAAAGAATTTAAAAAAAAATGCTTTTATTTAAATTGAACTAAAAAGAGAGAAATAAGAAAGAAATAATTTAATTGTTCTTGTTAAAATTTTTTAATATTTGACTTAAAATAAAAGCGTGGGGCGCTTCGAAGTGATTCCGAGGCTCGCGCCCCACGCTTTTATTTTAAGTCATAAATATTAAAAAATTTTAACAAGAACAATTAAATTATTTCTTTCTTATTTCTCTCTTTTTAGTTCAATTTAAATAAAAGCATTTTTTTTTAAATTCTTTTTTTTATTTTATTTTTATTTTAAGCTTTTTAGTCTTTTAGTCTTATCAAAAATCATCAATATGATAAAGTACCACATTAGTTTGGCCTGTATTGATTTGGTTCAATTGAAAAATTATTCATTATCATAAAAAAATGACTCGTAAATATCAAAATTCAAAACTATAGTTGGACTCTGTTATGCAATAGTGTGTCAAAGACCAAAAAATTCAAAATTGAGTTAAGCACGGAATATTGTTTCAAATGCTATAATTAATAGAATTTTTTATGAAATATGTCCTAAAAAAATTTATATTTAATGTTACTTGCACAAATGACAAGAAAAATTATATAGAATCCAATGTAAACAAAAAACTTTATTGTTGATTTTCTCAAAACTCGATGTTTGGTCTTTGACACACCATTGCATAACAGGGTCCAGTTAATAGGGCCTTATTTGCGTGAGGCTTCAAATAAAGTACCACATTAGTTTGGTCTATTTTGATCAAAACCACCATATAGTGGCGTCATCAAAAATGACTCTTAAGTATTACATTTCACACCTCTAGCCCATCGGGAAGTCTTTTGAAATTACATTAATTCGCGAAGGGTTTCAAATAAAGTACCACATTAGTTTGGTCCATTTTGGTAAAACCAAACTCACAATTTGCGTCATCAAAAATGACTCTTAAATATCAAATTTCACACCTCTAGCTCATCGGGAAGTGTCCTTAACAAAGCCATAAAGTTGGTGACCTTGAAAGAGTAAGTTAAATAAAAGCATTTAATAAAAAAGTGGTTTCCGCGACATGGTCTGTCTGTTTGTGTGTGTGTGTTCAATTTTAAGCATGAAGGAATTGAGCTAGGAGGCTGAAATTTTATATAGGTATAAGTTAAACACCCCCCGGGAGCGTGAAACTAAGCTTTTAATCAAAATCTGCCAAAGAATACTAGTACTTTACTGATGTAGTTTTTCAGTTTTTTTTTTCGATTTTCTCAAAATTCGCTCCGATTTTTTTTTAATTCAAAAATCAATTATTTTTTAGATTCTCTTTAAAATGTATATTAAAAAAAAAAGTGTCATTCATCCCGAAATTTTTGTTTTTTTCTGAAAATGTCAAAAAAACGTTTAAGATCTCTTGTCATATATATTTCTGAAAAATACATTTAAAGACAAAAATTTCAAAAAAAAAAAAACGTCCCGACAAATTAATTTTTGTCAGTTTTACGGTTATTTAAAAAAAAAGTCGATGTTTTTTGAAAATGCTATAACTTTTTTTTGGCTGGGTCAAAAAATTTGAAAAAATTCTCAGACACGTTTTCAATAGGGCATAAAAAGATGGCAAAGTGTCAGCCAAATCAAAAAAGGTCGGGTTCAAAAGTGGACGAGTTGGCGTCGAATGCCCCATATACAGTATATTCTGGTAAACAAGTACAGAATGCACCTTTAAATTACTGAAAGTAAGAAAAAATTGTGTTCTGTGCAAGCAGCCACACCAGATTACCAGATTAATCAAAATCCTTTGAGCGAATTTTGAGAAAATCGAAAAAACTGAAAAACTACATCAGTAAAGTACTAGTAGGTACTGGAAGTGCAGGGACCAAAACGCATTTTTCCCTGAACCAGTTTTTTCTGATGAATACGTGTATGTAATTAATATTTTTCTACGACCTTTAGTTCAGGCCGCAGGCTAATAGTTTTGCGTAAGGACATCGGAATCTCTGCATAAGATCCCTCCCTTAGTACTACGCACACTGAGAGCTAAAAACTCGGATAAAAAGTTTGGAGTGATTTTTATAGAGAGAGGCGACTGTAGAGAAAGAATTAAATTTTTTTTATTTTTTTTATTTTGCAATTTACCCCCTCCGTCGACCCCCCCCCCGCTATTTCTCAAGAAAGGATTTTAGTAGCGACGTCCCGACGTCCCTCTCTCTCTCAAAAATGAAAGGGAGGCATTTAATGTATCCCCTCCCCCATATTACCTGTTTTATTTATATTTGTATAACCAACGTAATAAGAGAGAGAGGGCGGGGGGAGGGGAGAGGGGGACGGAGAGAGGAATGTTGACCGTTCAAAGACCCCAGCGACGACGATTATTGATTCTGAAAGCACGAAACCCCCGGATAAAAATATAGAACACAAACACACAATTGCTCTCTCTCTACTCCCTGCATTTTATATATAAATTAAATTCATATTCAATACAATTACAAAAGACCCGACATTTTTATTAACAAACGGCAAACAACATCTAATTGATCAAATATTTATCAAATGAAATAAAAATATATTAATCAATTGAGGTCATGAACATTCAAACCAATCAATCAATAAGTGAATGAATAAAATACATATTACGATTATTCGACCCCCCCCCCCCCCGCGTCTTCTTTTAGTCTGAGTCGACAAATATTTATATTTTATTACTATTTCTCCTATGAAATACAAGAGCAAAGTGAGCTTCAAACAATTTCCCAGAGCAAAATAAGAATATACATTTTAAAGAGCATCTAAAAAATAATTGATGCCCTCGGGGCTTGATGTAGGGGTTAGCGTGCATGCCTTCTATACCGAACGTCTCGGGTTCGGACCCCAGGCAGTCCGATGATTTTGTTTAAGCCATTTGGATAACAAATGGCTTAAATAAGAATGCCTGGACCCCCAATATGTGTATATTATCAATAACGGATATCGTCTAAAGTCTGAAATGGCCTGAGTTGCCGAAAAGACTGTGTGAATGCGTGTGTGAGGATGAGTGTGAATGAGAAAAGTGTGTTTTTTTATAAAAAAAAAAAAAAATCGAATGTACCGCACTGTCGGAAACTAATTACATGTCCACACAAAAAATCTGGTGGGACAAGCACAGTACACTACTTTCGATTACCGAAGGTAAGAGAAAGTTGTGTGCTATGCGACCAGTCACATCAGATTTTTTGAATTTTAACGTTAGAGCGAATTATGAGAAAATCAAAAAACTGAAAAAGTACATCAGAAAGTACTAGTACTTTCCGACTTTGAGAATTTGATGAAAATACACGTTTTGAGACCCCTCAATATCAAACAAGAAGTAAATGAGCTAGAGAAAAAAATTAAATTTTTATAGAAAATAGCGCCATTTAAATTTCAATAAAACATTTTTTGTGACTGCTACTACAATAATCGGAACCAACTGAACGGACGTGACTGTTGTGTGTTCGACCTTAACTGATGCAACCAGCCCTAACTACAACTACTAAGGCACTTTTTAATCTCCCTCATTGGGTCGTAGGCGAAGTGAATGCATTCATTATGTATGCAGCATGGTGGGGGTCATTCCAAGGTATTTCGGTCGCTCACCTGAGAGAGAGATGCTTCTCTTGTCCCGCCACCAAGGATATAGGCCTCTAATACAACTTACAATAAATTATTTATACTATTTCATTTTCTATTATGCCTATAAATATAAAATCTGGCGTGGCTGGTCGCGCAGCACACAACTTTTTCTTGAAAGTTGTGTTCTGTGTTAGGTACAGCAGATTTTTTGTGTCGATATATATTAAGTTTCCGACAGTACGGCATATTTGAATTTTAAAGAGACTCTTAAAAAATCTCGACATCGAATTTTTGACATGAATCGAATATTTTCTCTCTATATATTTCATGTATAGGTTAAGAGAAAGTAAAAATAATTGATTTATGAATTCAAATAAAAATCTTTAGTAGCGAATTTTGAGAAAACTCAGAAAATTCATCAGTATTAGTACTATAGTAGTATTTTGGCCAAAATATTAACCATTATTATTACAATGTAAACGTATTGTTTCGCATGAAGCTAAAAGCGGTTATTGTTTATAACAGATTTTAGAAAAATTTCATTGGTAAACGAGAAATTAAACAGGGTTTCCATGTTTGCACCCTTCCTCTACTAGTTTATACGTAGACAAACAGTACTATGGGGTCGTCCACATACGCCTTTTTTGACGATTTTCTAGTCTCCCCTCTCCCGTGTCACAGTTAGTCACATACAAACAAACCCCCCCCTACAAATATTATGTCACAACATAGAACTGTCCCCCCCCCCCGAATAATATTTCTTCTACAAAATTCATATCATTTTTCCTTTTTTTTTCCCTCGTGACCCAAATAATCACTCAGAGTTGGGTGCTGGGTAAAAATTTAGTTAAAGTAAACAAATCCGATTTCTAATATGATTGAATTGAAATTTGATTTAAAATTTAATCACATTAAATTAATTTTAATCAGGTTAATAAAATTAACTGAATTTTGATTAATATATATTTGTTAAATAATTACTGAATTATTTTATAGTTTTTTGACTTGTTAGCTCAGCAGCTAGTGAGCTGATTTTAAGAGCTTTGTACTAACGATGCTTATATATTTAATAATAGACTTTACTAGGATGGGTTTCTTTCTTATAACATTAGTTATCTCGGTAACTAGTGAACTGGATGGCTTAAATAAAAATGCCTGGACCCTAATATATATAAATTCATAAATAACGGTTATCGTAAATGTCTTATATGGCCTGAGCTGCCGAAAAGACAGTGTGAATGTGTGTGTGAGTGTGAGTGTGAATGAGAAAAAAAGTGTGAATGTTTAAAAAAAAAAAAAAAAAAAAAAAAAAAAAAAACTAGTGAACTGAATTTAAGAGTTATCTTTACAATATTAATCATATTAACTTTACGAATATAAAGTCTATCCTTTAGTAACAAATTTCTTAAAATCCGCTCACTAATTGCTGAGCTAAGTCAAAAAACTATAAAATAAATCATTAATTATTCAACAAATATACCAGTATATTAATCAAAATTTAGTTAATTTATTAACCTGATTAAAATTAATTTACTTTAACTAAATTTTTAATCAACATTTAGTTGGTGCCCAACTCTGTAATCACCCCATTTTTCCCTGTTGGCAAAATCATTCGACCTTTTTTTTCAAAAAATTTTATAAATTCAACTTTGAGTTGTTATGTGACACTTAGAGAACCCCCCGGATCCCCATGTGTCAATTAGTGACGTTTTGTCCAGACCCCTCCCCCCTAACGCGTTACGTAATATGTGGACGACCCCTATGCAAATAGTTTTTATTCGAGGAGGGCGAAAGGGGAATAATTATATTAATATGAAAAGCTCATGGCTTCTCCCCTTCCATAATTAATTAAGTGCAAATATTGTTTTTATTCCCTTAACGAACCAACCAATAAGCTTATTTTTAAAATAAAATACCCAGGATCTCTTTCTCATTGCACCACACCATTAGGCCTTTTATTTTATCGGCATTTGTTAAAATATGCTAATATTTGAATGGATGGAGTCTGTAGGCAGCCATGGCGACCTGGCCTTGCAATCGATAAAACCCTTCGGTCCATTTGGGGCTCTACATGGGTGCGAGTTCACTTTCGTTATTCTAATGTCATGTAGGTTCTCTCCTCGTCCTAATCTCTCTTTCTTTATCAAATCAACTTTTCTTTCTTATACTCTGCAAAATAAATCTGTCATTTTTTCTTCTTACTGGCAATAAATCCCAAATTAGAATACTCAGGGGATACAGGAAGAACTTGAAATGCTATGTGCCTTCATTCTGAGTCTGGGAACCTCTACTTTGTTCTGACGGCCAAGCCGATTGGATGAAATTTTGTATAAACAAATTAGAGTGGAAAGTTTCCTAACTGTATTGGCTTTAAACAAAAAAAAAATTTCCGTTTTTTTGAGAAGGAAATGGTATCCAAAATAGAATTAGCAAGGAAAAGGAAGAGAGATCTCCCTTTAAGAGAGATGATGCAATATTATGAAACCAGACCAAGAGAGAGGGAATGATATTATTCTGGTTCACTTTGTGTTTCATCAGTAAACAAAATCAATAGGAGCAATTTTGATTATTAACCTTCTCTTCTCTCTCTCCATTATTTAATTTTTGGACAGAAGAATCAGCAGAATATTTTTAAAAATTAAAGTGAACCTCGCAAAATAAGCTGTAATAATTGGATATTCTAGGCTAAAAATAAAATAGATATCGAGCAACTTGAAAATATTATTGTTGGGGGGGGGGAGGTCTCTATAGGCCTACCAAAGAGTGAAACTGTAACACATTTAAGGTTGACATGTAGCATGTCCGGGAAGTGAAATCCACTGACACCCGTCTAGAGAAATGATTTGACGATTCGCACACTATTTGAGAACTCCTTTCGGGGAAGAGCTTACCAATAAGTGAAGCAGGACTCCAAATCTTGCCTACAGGGTGAGGGCTCATTCCCTCCGGAGTTATATTCTTTTTATTTTTCTACCTTCAACTCTTTTCCTTTCTCTGTTTCTTGTTTAAATTTATATTTTAATTAAGTCTTTTAGACATCTTAGGCCATAGAGACTTTGAACGATACATCTTTTTCTATTGAATTTAAAAAAATATTTATAAATGGTGTGACTTCTCACAAATTTCTCTTGCCTACCTTTAGATAAGAAAAAATAATATGATAGGCCCATTTTCTTACAAGATCTTTGTGCCCACATATTATCTGCTTGTTTCATGAAAAGAAAAAAGAATTGGATCAACTCCTGTGTTAAGAAGAGAGAGATCGTTTAGAATAAAAAGAATAGTATTCCCAACTATAGACTGGAGGGCGATAAATAAACTGGAATACCCCAGGTAGACGATAGAATTTCTTTTTTTTTTTGTTTTGTTCTGAATAGGAGAAAATTCCATCAAATTGATAGGGCCAAAACGATTGCTCTTTACAATCACAAGAAGCAACACTCGTGATTAACAAGTTGGTTGTTGTTGTTTTTTTTTGATCCCCGCATTGCGACTAGAAAGAGAGATGGTTGTAGGAATGGGTTTGCAATTAAACGAGAGTTGAAGCAGCCTGTTTATATCCTCCCCCCCCACCCCACCCCCTCCTTTTTCTGGCCTAAAAGATCGATCGATCCCGGGATATGGGACGGCTCCCTCATCGCCTACCATCCTGTTTAGTAGCTATGCTCCATGACACACTCTTGACCTTCACCTCAACGGGGTCACTTTCACTTGCTCCCCCTCTTTTTTATCCCTTCATCTTCATTAAAGAAAAGAAAAAGTAACATCCAAGGGTTCTCTCTTCCCCTTTTAGAAAATGTTCTAAATTCTAAGTTAATTCCCGTTTCATATATCTATACTTAATTTGAAAAAGATTCATTGAAAATTGACGAATTCTATAGAACAAAGGCTATACATACATACATCTTACTTTCTCTTACCTCTATATATATTAATATAAAGAGAGAGAGAGTATTGGGTGTGTGTTCAATTTAAAGCATGAAGGAATTGAGCTAAGAGGTTGAAATTTTATATTTAAGTTAGACATCCACCGGAGGCGTGAAAAGCTTTTGAACAAAATCGACCAAAGAGTACTAGTACTTTACTGATAGGCCTATACTTTTTCAGGTTTTTCGATTTTCTCAAAACTCGCTCAAACGATTTTGTTTAAAATTCAAAAATTCATTATTTTTTAGATTCTCTTTAAAATGTATATTCTCTTTTTGACTACTGATAGTTGGCCTTACATTTATCTATTTGTGAAATAGAATCAATTGTCCAATGTCTTTTGCTTTATTCATTTTTATCTCCTGAGGCTGGAAGACGCCACGAGTCAAAACACTCATTTCATTCTGTTTGTGTAGATAGTCAAGATAAAAAGAATCTCCCCATTTTTTTTGTTTGTAAATTGTAACAACAACAACAACAAAATGAAAATCTATAATAATTATGTTTCTTCTTTTTTGTTTCATTTAATAATGCACATACAAAATTACAAACAAACAACAAATGAATAAACAAGCCTGAAGGTTAATTTAAAAAATTAGAAAAAAATCCAATTTATATAGAGAGTGAGTGGCTGGCAACAATCTCTGTATCGGGTCAAAAGGTCATCATCCATCGTTTGTAGCTACCTTCACGTCGTTTGCCCTTCTCGTTATTTCATCGACCTGCCCTTAGAGAGGGAGAGAGAGACTATTTCTGATTACTTTTGTTTATATTTATAGCCGATTGGGAAAACAAAGGTCATTCCGCAAACGGAGATGAATTTGTAATATTTTGATAAATTTGCCAGAGGCTGCTTGCAGGCCAAATCAAATTCTTTTTCTCAACTTCTTTAAGGGAATGTAATAAAAAAAAATAATCAAAATGTGTTTTGATACCCCCTGAGTTAATTGAGTACATGGCTGCGTGCGTGTGTGTGTGTGTGTGTGTGTGTGTGTGTGTGTGTCGGGCGATTTCTTTCGTTCGCAATTTAATTGAAATTTTGAAAAGGCAAAAGAATTAAAGTAGTTTGTGGAGTTTCTTTCAAGTGCTTTTTTTTACTTCCTCTTACCTATCTCTCTCTATATACATAGACAGAGAAAGCATTGGATTCATGTCAAAAGTACGATGTCAAGATTTTGATCGATATACACGTTTTGAGGTGCCCTGAATCCAAAAAAAGTGGTTTTCGCGACATGCTCTGTCTGTGAACAAAATATCTCAAGAACGAAAAGGGCTAGGAGGTTGAAATTTTATATTTAAGTTAGGCACCCCCCTGGGACGGGACACGAAGTTTTTGATCAAAATCGGCCAAAAAGTTCTTTTTTCATGTTTTTTCGATTTTCTATGTCAGAAACATTCTGCAATCCATCCCTTTTTTTTTTTAGTAATCATTTATTTTATGTCACTCAGGATTATATTTCTAGGATATATGGATGATTATTTGAATATTTTCTAATATCCAAGTTAAACTAAGTTCGAGGGTTGGCAACTCCCTCTGGGGGAGTCTAATATTCTTCTAACTTCAGTTAACACATTGCAATTTTTAAATTTTGTAAAAAAAATCTGGTGTGACTGGCGCACAGCACACAACTTTCTCTTACCCTTCGGTAAGAGAAAGTTGTGCACTGTGCTGGTCACACCAGATTTTTTGTGTCGAGATATATTTAGTTTTCCATAGCACCTTAGTTTCAAACTTGCATTTTAAATGTTGATTGCTTGAAATAAACTATGGTTATTTTTCAAAATTTTAATCTCATATTTGGACATTTTATACACAATATAGATTCGTAAATAAATACAAAATTTCATAAGAATTGGAAAAAAAAATTTTAAATGCGTAAAAAGTTCCAAAGGGGACCCCCTTTTGAATCGAAATTAACATACAAATCCCTATAGGAAATTAACATTGGCCCAATGCGAAGGTAAGGTAGAAAAATTTAAAACGCGTAGAAAGAGAGAAGATAGTTTTGTGAGAGAGAGAGAGATATGTTTTCTCCGAAAAAAAAAAAATGGGCGTTTAAATAATAATTGATTTTTAATCTAATAAAAAGAAAAAGATTTAAATTCGGTTACCATGGCAACCATTTATTTCTCCTATCTTTCCTATGAAGCACAAGAGTAAAGTGTGCTTCAAACAATTTTGAGGGCAAAACGAGAATATACATTTGAAAGAGCATCTAAAAAAATAATTGATTTTTGAATTTTAATCAAAATCGTTAGAGCGAATTTTGAGAAAATCGAAAAAAACTGAAAAAGTACATCAGTAAAGTACTAGTACTTTTTGGCCGATTTTGATTTAAAGCTTATTTTGTCGGTCCCGGGGGGTGTTTAACTTAAATATAAAATTTCAGCCTCCTAGCTCAATTCCTTCATGCTTAAAATTGAACACACACACACACACACACACACACACCGACAGACAGACAGACAGACAGACCATGTCGCGAAAACCACTTTTTGGATTCAGGGGACCTCAAAACGTGAAGATCCATCAAAATCTCGACATCGAATTTTTGACATGAATCCAATACTTTCTCTCTATATATTTCATATATAGGGTACGAGAAAGTAATAATTGAAAAATGGTATTTTAGACCCCAGAAAGTTCAATCACCCCCCTGCCCCCCCCCCCCTAAAATTTATTTTTCATTCGATTTTAATAAAGTTTAAAATGTTGCTTTCTTAGGGTGTAAATAATTGAAAAATGGTATTTTAGACCCCAGAAAGTTCAATCACCCCCCTGACCCCCCTAAAATTTATTTTTCATTCGATTTTAATAAAATTTAAAATGACGCTTTCTTAGGGTGTAAATAATTGAAAAATGGTATTTTAGACATCAGAAAGTTCAATCACCCCCTGACCCCCCTAAAATTTATTTTTCATTCGATTTTAATAAAATTTAAAATGTTGCTTTCTTAGGGTGTAAATAATTGAAAAATGGTATTTTAGACATCAGAAAGTTCAATCACCCCCTGACCCCCCTAAAATTTATTTTTCATTCGATTTTAATAAAATTTAAAATGTTGCTTTCTTAGGGTGTAAATAATTGAAAAATGGTATTTTAGACATCAGAAAGTTCAATCACCCCCCTGACCCCCCTAAAATTTATTTTTCATTCGATTTTAATAAAATTTAAAATGACGCTTTCTTAGGGTGTAAATAATTGAAAAATGGTATTTTAGACATCAGAAAGTTCAATCACCCCCCTGACCCCCCCTAAAATTTATTTTTCATTCGATTTTAATAAAATTTAAAATGACGCTCAGGAATTTGCAGTGACTTTGCAGCCAGGAGATTAAATAAAAAAATCTTTTATTTAATTTTTTATTCGCCGACGTTTCGGTCCAAATTGAAAATATTATTCAATGTCATGAAGAGGACACTCAAAACACAATTCGCCTTAAAGCAATAAATATAATGACAAATTTTATAAATAAATCGAATAAATATGTAGTCAAACAAAAAAATTACCCAAACCCCGACAAATTATGTGAATTTTTAAAAGAAAACAAAGACATCATTTTAATAAAAGCCGATAAGGCTAATTGTTCAATATTTATAGACAAAGACGAGTACATTAAAAAAATGTATAATATAATTTTAAACAATGATGTTTTTAGCAAACTAAAAAATAATCCCACCGACAACCACATGAAAAAAGCCAATAATTTTTTTAAAAAGCTTGAAGATCAAAAAATTAATTTCAAGAAAAGATTATTTAAAACAGTACACATCAGCGTCTAATTGCCCAAGGTTATACGGTACTTTAAAATTGCACAAATCGGGCCATCCTTTAAGACCTATAGTGAGCAACATCGGTTCTCCCACAGAAAATCTATGCAAATATATTGCAAATATTCTCAGATCCGTAGTTGGGAAAAATGAATTCCATATACGTGATAGTTTTGATTTTACCAACAAGATCAAGGATATCACAGTCCCAAAAAATCAAATCCTCGTATCGTTCGATGTGACTTCGCTGTATACCAACGTTAAAAATGATAGTCATCGAGGTAATTAAAAAACGATGGGCGGATATTCATCCCTTCACCAACTTGAGCTTGAATTTGTTTTTGGAAGCCGTTAAAATAACAATGGAGGCCAATGTATTTGTATTTGACGGCAATTTGTATAAATTAAATTCGGGCCAAACTATGGGTAATAATACCGCTCCGTTTTATGCGAACCTTGTGTTAGAAGATCTGGAAGAGACCGTTATTAAAAAATTAGATCTGAAGTTTTTCTTCAGGTACATGGATGATTTCAATTTGCTGTCTGAATGAGGAAAAAATTAATGAAACGTTAGACATTCTTCATAAATATGATAAGAACATTAAATTTACAGTCGAAATAGAAACTGAAAATAAAATAAATTTCCTAGACTCAACAATAATTGGGCAGGAAAATGGGACACTGTTGTTGGACTGGTATAGGAAAATAACACAGACCTCACGACTACTACACTCACAATCTCTCCAGCCACTTCATCAAAAAATAAACGCGATAAAAAATTTAATTACGAGAATGCAGCGTATCAGCAATAATGTTTTTTGGCCATAAAATCTAAAAATAATAGAAAAAATGTGTTTAGAAAATGGTTACACTAAATCTATGCTGAATAAAATCATATCATCCATAAATCAAGAGATCAGAAATTCAAAATGCGATAAAAATGAAATAGAACCAAAAGGGAAAAAAAAATTTATTTTAGCCTCGATTTTCACCCCTCTCTAAGTTACGATTTAAAAAAAGTGTTAGAAAATGAAATTATAAAAATTGCTTATAGCAGTAGCAACACATTAAAATATCTATATAATCAGAAGGAAACAATTAAAAAAACTGAGAGAGTAGGGGTGGTATATAAAATAAACTGCCTAGGTAATGATGAAGAAATGTGTAAAAAATGTTATATAGGCACCACAAAGAGGAAGATATCAGATCGAATAAGAGAACACCAGCTAACAATAAAAAATCTGGTGTGACTGGCGCACAGCACACAACTTTCTCTTACCCTTCGGTAAGAGAAAGTTGCGCACTGTGCTGGTCACACCAGATTTTTTGTGTCGAGATATATTTAGTTTCCGATAGCATCTTAGTTTCAAACTTGCATTTTAAATGTTGACTGCTTCAAATAAACTATGGTTATTTTTCAAAATTTTAATCTCATATTTGGACATTTTATACACAATATAGAATCGTAAATAAATACAAAATTTCATAAGAATTGGAAAAAAAAATTTTAAATGCCTAAAAAGTTCTAAAGGGGACCCCCTTTTGAATCGAAATTAACATACAAATCCCTATAGGAAATTAACATTAGGCCTATGCGAAGATAAGGTGGAAAGGGAATTTAAAAAGAGTAGAGACAGGCGATAATGTTTGCAAGTGAGAGAGAGACATATATGTTTTCTTTGAAACAATTAAAGACACAAATAAATTTAAAAAAAAAATGGGAATTTAAATAATAATTGATTTTTAATCTAATAAAAAGAAAAAGATTTAAATTCCGTTACCATGGCAACCATTTCTATCTTTCCTATGAAGAACAAGAGTAAAGTGGTCTTCAGAAGATTTCAACGGCAAAATGAGAATATACATTTTAAAGAGCATCTAAAAAATAGTTCATTTATGAATTTTAAAAAAAATCCTTGGAGGGAATTTTGAGAAAATCGAAAAAAACTGAAAAAGTACATCAGTAAAGTACTAGTACTTTTTGGCCGATTTTGTTCAAAAGCTTATTTTGAGATTCTTCAAAGGTACCTAAGTTAAATATAAAATTTCAATCCGGTAGCTCAATTCCTTCATGCTAAAAAAATGGTTCCACACATACAGACACACATACATACACACATACACACATACACACACACAGACCAATTTGCGGGACCCACTTTTTTGGACTCAGGGGACCTCAAAACATGTATATCCATCAAAATCTCGACATCGAATTTTTGACATGATCGCAATACTTTCTCTCTCTATATATTTCATATATAGGGTAAGAGAAAGTAAAAATTAATTCTTTTAAAATTATTTATTTTAATTTCATTATATTAACATTTAGCTTAATTTCAATTTTTATTTTCAATAATTTTTATAAATTATGTCTTTATAAAATTGCTAGCTTCACACAACCATGGGCGTTACTAGGGGGTGTCCCCCCCCCCCAGGAAGCTCCTTGCCCCAAGAAAAATTGGGCCTTTCCAGGCCCACCAGAGGATAGCTGGTCCCTTGCCCCCCCCCCCCCAGTCAAATTCTCCTAGTTACGGCCATGCACACCTTTAATCCTGAAGAGGGTTTGTTCTCTGGAAGAGGGGTTGTCTAAAGTTGTATTAACTCGTTAATACATTAAAAAAAATTACATTTCTCCGTATTTTTCTCAATAATTATAATAAATTTAAATGACCTTCTCTTCTTTGTTTTGGTTCATTTCTCTTGGTTTCTTAGTAAAAAAATTTGTTATCTAACTCAACAAGGTCGAAAAAGTTATGAGATTGAATTAAAAAACCGCAAGCAGCCCCACCCTTCATCTTTTAACTTGAAATCTCTCCCTCTCATTGGTCAAGGATTCTAATTGATTGCCTTTAATTTTTCATAACAATCCAATGGAATTGATGTTCAAGAATTTGAGCCTCATTTTTTGAGACTCAATTCTTTCTTTCGATCACCCAATTAATTGTTAGTAAAAAATTCGCCTCGGCTGAGAGGAATCATTTGCTCCTCTCATTTTTTCGTTTCTTCTTCTCGTTGGATGTTTATCTCAGCCAAAAACATCAGAGATGCAAAAAGGGGCGCCTCGCATTATTTTTGCCCATGTAAATACATCGTTTGGTATCCATTCGAAACAATAGAAGACAAATTTATTTTGATCCTGCAACTCGTTAATACGTTAAAAAAAATACATTTCTACTGTATATAATTATAATTTTGAATCAAGTTGATTTTAATATTCTAAATGCATCGTTGAAAAAGTAAATTTCACCCTCCCCCCCTCTGCCATCATTCAATAAATAAATCTTCTCTCTAAGTTGTCATATTTTGAGTATAAATCTGAGTTGAGTATGAAAAGCCCTTGGAGTTGAAAGAGAGAGAGAGAGAGAGGAGGTTATTATTGATCTGTTTTGGCCCAGGCACAGGCCACACAGATTGTTTGTTTGTCTGCTTCTCTTTCTCTCTCTCTCTCTCTCTCTCTTTTGCCCTTAAATTAACGATCCATATACCGTACATATTGCCTTCAACGAAGAGGAGCTCCTAGGACTTCCCCTTGACTTGGCCGGGTCAAGAGTCATATGACCGAATGCGATCCTCCGACCCCGCATCGCAGGAATAAAGCGAGGAAACATATTACCTTTTCATCTAAGCATCTAAAATATGAGCTTATGATAAACATTCGATAATAAATCTTATTCATGTTGCCTTCTCTCCACATTTCATAGGGCCAATTTTGATAATATCTAAGCCTTCTCTCTAATACAATGTGACATCATGTTATGACCTCGAATCGAATCTCTGATCTTTAGAACAGGAAGCGAAACTTCTCTCTGAGCATTACAAAAACTATTTAAATAATTTTACTTTCTCTTACCTCTATATATATGTTAATATATATAGAAAGAGAAAGTATTGGATTAATGTCAAAAATTCCATGTTGATATATATACTCGTTTTGAGGCCCCCTGAGTCCAAAAAAGCGGTTTTCGAATTTGGTATCCAAAGGGCTTTAATAAAATGATCGAACTGCCTGGGATCCGAACCCTCGACGCTTGGTATACAAGGCCAGTACGCTAGCCACCACACCAAGCCCGCGGGCCACTCTACTCTTGTACTTCATAGAAAAGATAGGAGAAAATATATTTTCCCATTTTTGCTTTCTCTTAGCTCTATATATGTTAATATATACTCTAGGCGGCATACTCTTAAATCCGGCCCTGTCTAAAAAATAATTAGTTTAAAATTATACCAGTATATTAGAGCATATTAGATTTAGGTGAAGAAAGAAGATGAAGCAAGCAACATCGCCCCCCCCCCTTCGCATCCATGCATCACCCCATGCGCCCCGGGAATCGAAACCAGGATCTTCAGCCTTTTCGGGACATCGGCGTTCTGTCCACCAGACCCTCGACCTCTCTGTTTCTCTGTTGAACAGAAAAATCGAGATTGTGCCATGCACAAAAAAAAGTAAATAATTTTTATAAATTTCGTCTAAGCGACAAGTGAACCATAATATTGTTAATTGTATGTGTGAGTTGGCTTGTTGGTTGCTAATAACTAGCAGCCTAGCAGCCCCCCCCCCTCCCTGTTCCTTGCTGCCCTCTTTCAGGGATGAATTTCCATTTAGATGGGTTATGCAAATCGATACAACTCCTCTCCCTCTGCTTTGAACCGTAATTGTGATTACGCTGACGACGTCGATGACACACAATGTCTTTGTGTAATTATTCATTCATTCATTTCAATCAATATTGGTTATGAATCAGAGGAAAGTCCCCTGAATCCAAAAAAGTGTTGTTAGCGACATGGGCTGTCTGTGTATGTTCAATTTAAAGCAGGAAGGGATTGAGCTTGGAGGTTTAAAGTTTATATTCAAGTTAGGCACCCCCATGGGACGTGACGCGAAGCTTTTGAACAAAATCGCCCAAAGAGTACTAGTACTTTACTGATGTAGTTTTTCAGTTTTTTTCCATTTTCTCAAAATTCGCTCCAACAATTTTTTTTTTTTAATTCATAAATCAATTATTTTTTAGATGCTCTTTAAAATGTATATTCTCATTTTGCCATTGAAATCTTCCAAAACCACTTTACTCTTGTACTTCATAGGAAAGATAGGAGATATGGTTGTAATGGTAACAAAATATAAATATTTATATTCGTACTTATTTACATCTTGAGTTATAATATATCGGCGGAAACTAAATATATGTCGACACGAAAATTCTGGTGTGGCAAGCACAGAACAAAACTTTCGATTACCATAGGTGAGAGAAAGTTGTGTTCTCTGCTTGTCACAGCAGATTTTTTTTCTAATATAATTAATTGTAGCAAATGTCAAACTCATGACCTCTAGCACAAGAGGGCGATCCGCTATTTATCAATACATTTGCACAACATTTCCCCTTACATTCAGAATGAAATTTGCATCAGAGGTAGCCAAAAGCCAAAGAAATTTTAAAATTAAACGCAAACATTCACAAATAATGTTTCTGTATTTTTTTGGACTTGTTAGCAAGAAATGTATGTAATATCAGCAGCTCTCTGCTCAGTTTGAATTCCCTGTGTGAGGAATCGATCGATGTCCTCCTCTCCCTCGACTTCTATAAATAAAATAAAAGAAACGGACGAAAATAGATTCATTTTCTTAAAATAGTAAAAAACTCTTTGATTGAATTGTTTGTTTTTTTAATAAAATCCCTTCTAGCTGAACGAAGCTTCAAAAGGCAGGGAAATAAGAGACTGCATGCAGCTAGCGGTATTTCGTTGTTTATTGATTTCTCATCAGCGGTCTCTTCTTTCCCTGCCTGGTAGAACTACCAGCTACCATGCCCCCCCAGGGAGGTTAGTTGGGCAAGTCTCTACTGTATTAAATTTCTTTTAAAAATCAACTTTGCAAAAATTTATTTTCTATTAAATAAATTGGAGTTGTCTTGTCGGTTTAAAGGTCAGTTTCCACTAGATGGTGCCGCTGCCGTCGGCCCTAATCACCGCATTGGAGAGGCCGTTTCAATTTCCACTAGAGCGGCACGCTCTCCAATGCCTCTCCGTTTGGGCAATTACGGCCGACGGCATCGCACGCAGCAGCGGCACGGCCTTGAAGCTGTCAGCAGCTGTGAGCAAAGATTCGGTGTATGTTGATGGGTTGGGGAGAAATAGGCCTACAGGAATGAAAAAACTAATAGCACTCCCCCACCCAATATAATATTTACAATCACGTATGAATCCCGTGAAGAAAATTCATACAATTTAATATTTATTATTATGTGTGTGTGTTATACTTTATGGTTTTATCTAAGTTTAGTTTTTAGCTAGCCTTGGCCTAGCGGTCCTCTAAGGTCACCAGGGATAACACTTATAAATAGGCATCCATGCCTATCCATCCTCCCTCCCTTCGTTTACATATAAGCCTATTTAATAATGACGTGCCAGAGCGGACTTTGAGATTCTCTGTTGGAATTTTTTGATTTCTTTCACCTTTGCATTATGACGTGATCGCTTACTCATTTCATTTAAACTTGCATCACATGAATACAAAAAAAAACACAAAACACAGAGGCTTTAAAAATAAATTCATTTAAAAAGCAAAAATTAAAAAAGTATTTTACTTGGCGGAAACCCCTTTACAAAGAATCTTTAAATTGCTTTGCCACACTTGGATATCAAATTCCCCAAAGTTATGTAAATATGTATTTATAGCCTCAGTTTATGCCGTTTCCAGATTTTTTGTAGCGATTCAAAAGAACTAATGTAATGGCACATGCTCTCAGTCATTGAGATATAAATTTAAATGCAAAATGTGGATATCCCTTGTATCAGCAAATATTGAAATATTGGCTTGGCCATGAGAGCCCAAAGGAACCCGTAGCCAGAGGAAAGGAAAATACAATTCCTAGCTGCTCCTGGACAGAACAACGAACACCTCTCGTGAAGGAAGAGCTCTCTCGTGCTTGTTTACTAAAAAAGAGGTTTTCGCAACATGGTCTGTCTGTGAAGGAATTGAGCTAGGAGGTTAAATTTTTATATTGAAGTTAGATACCCCCCTGGCACGCGACAGGAAGCTGTTAATCAAAATCGGCCAAAATGTACTAGTACTTTACTGATGTACTTTTTTAGTATATTCCATTTTCTCCAAATTCGTTCTAACGATTTTGATTAAAATTCAAAAATCATTTATTTCTTAGATGTTTTTTTTTTTTTTTTTCAAATGTATATTCTCATTTTGCTCTCAAAATTATTTGGAGCCCAATATTCTCTTGGACTTCATAGGAAAGATAGGGGTCCATGGTAACAAAATATAATTATAAAAAGGGGTATACAATTCTTTCCTGTTTATAAATTTTACATCTTCTAACTAAATGTTCGGTATGTCGACACAAAAAAATCACACCAGTAAGAGAAATTTGTGTGACTGTTCACACCAGATTTTTTGTTTTTGTTATAATTCGATGACCTTGGCCTTACTTGTAATTGAATTATGGAATAAAGTCTTGTGACCAGAACGTTCATGCATTTGTGCTTATAAATTGTTTTGGTTGCATCACTCACTCGCTCTTCTCCCGAGTGAAATCCAAGAAGGAGGTTGTGGGGAGGGGGAGGGGGAGGCATCTCCCTATCCTATTAATATTTTCAGTTTAGTTTAAAACTAAGCATCCAACTGGCGCCTCTCTCTCTCGTAAAGAATAGCCTACGTGGGAGAGAGGAGTTAGATCTGTAGCGTAACTAGGTGGGGGCGAAGGGGGGCCTTTGACCCCCCCCTCAATACCCCCGCCCTAGGGCACCTAAGAGGGCGGGGATTTTATCATATTCTTTCCTTTGATTGCCCAAAAAATTGATAGTTTTCTTTTAAATTTTATTACAACTTAAAAAAAGGCGCCCTTTATTTGAGCTTTGCCCCCCTCCGCCCTCCGCCCTCAAAGGCTAGGTACGCCGCTGGGTTAGATGTCTTTATTTACCCCCCGTGCAGTATGTATTTATTGCTATTTGTTTATTAAATGTGAGAAGTTATTTTTATTCAATGGGTCATACGTTCTCTGTCTCTGGCTGTATTGATTTTAGTTAGAACCCCCCTCCCTCCCCTCTTCTTTCTATTCTCTGTGAATAATCAGTGTGTAGCAGATAGAGAGAGGATTGTTCTCCTTTAGGTGAGGGATTTCTCTCTCTCACTCCCTCCTCCGTTTCAAATAAATAAATATATCTATCTATCTATCTTTAGTACAACATACAAAAAGAAAGGTCATTGACCTGATAGTTCAATTGACCCACTCGTTTATTTGTTTAATTTCTCCTACTTTGCTGAATCCAGCAACTCAAAACATTGGCGTAGCCACGGAGGAGGAGGATTTAGGGGCTCAAACCACCACCTCCAAGACAGGAAAATCTGGTGTGACTGGCCGCACAGCACACAACCTTCGGCAATCGAAAGGGCCTCTTTTCAGGGGAAAAAACAAACCTTTTTCCTCAACTTTTTTGACTTTAGTTCAAGGATTTCTAATCCTTTTTGACAAATTTGCGCAATGTGTCAGGTTGAAAAACACTATACTTTTATAAATTCCTAAGATCTCTCAAATATCTATAAAAATTTAATGGCGTAAAAAACACTTTTTTTGAGATAGCACAATTTTAATTTGTTTCCGTCGATATATACTGTTTTGTAAAGCTTAAAAAACTGAACATTTCTGGATGTATATAACTCATTTTTGCTATTTTGTCCTTTGCGACATTTTAATTTCCAAGTATCGATATTTGAATTCAAGATGTAAAATGTATAAACAAAGGAAAATATTTATATTTTGTTACAATGGCAACCATTTCTCCTATCTCGTTGGAGAAAATCGTTTAAACTAAAAAGATACCTCAGTAAAGTAGCCTACTCAAAACATGTATGCCCATACAAAACATCGAATTTTTGGCATGAATCTAATACTTTATCTCGAAAGCATTGCTGATGTAGTTTTTCAGTTTTTTTTTTTTTTTTTTTTTTTTTTTTTGATTTTCTCAAAATTCCCACCATCGATTTTGTTTATAAAATTCATAAATCAATTATTTTTTAGATGCCCTTTGAAATGTATATTGTCATTTTGGCATCGACAGATAATGTCGGGCCATTCCCCTCCTCCTTCTCTTTCTTAATTTATTTATTATGAAACGTGGTGAAAGTAGAAAAAATAAATAAGATTATAAAAAAATGAAAGATTTAACGAATGAATGAATGAATGGGCGTTGGTTGCTTTGTGAAAAGAAAGAAGAAATATTAGAGACAGAGCATAAAGGGCTTCGCCGTTGGGTTCACGTAGGATGTTTATCGTCTTGGTTTGCTGCTAAATGGCTGGCTGGCTGGCTGGCAGGAAATGTCGATGAGTCACCCAAATGGCTGATGGCTGACTGAGTGAATGAATGACATATTTGGCCAGCTGCTGCTGCTGCCTGCTAGTGATCATGCTCTCTCGGAATGATCAGATCAACCCGTTACGAGACCACCTCCGAGTTTAACAACACAACAACAAGTGTTTAAGAAATTTATTTCATCATCACACCATTTTATTTCTACCTTTTTACTTTCTCTTACCTATGAAAATATGTAATATATAGATCTATACCCGGTAGGTATATATATAGAAAGAAAGTCAAAAATTCGATGTTCTGAATAAAAAAAAAGTGGTTTTTGCGACATGGTCTGTCTGTGTGTGTTTGTCTGAACAAAATATCTTTGGAATTTTATATTTAAGTAAGGCACCTCCCTGGGACGTCACCCGAAGCTTTTGAACAAAATCGACCAAATCGATTTTCTCAAAATTTGCTCCAACCAGATTTTGTTTAAAATTCATAAATCAAATATTTTTTAGGTGCTCTTTTAAATGTATATTCTCATTTTGCCCTTGAAATCTTTTGAAGCACACTTTATAGGAAAGATAGGAGAAATGGTTGCCAAGGTAACAAAATATAAATATTTCCCCATACTAAATCTGGTGTGACAAGCACAACTTTCGATGACCGAAGGTAAGAGAAAGTTGGGTGCTGCACCAGATCTTTTCTACCTGGTTATTTGAACCAATCCAATCCTTTGCTCGCCTTCATATTGATCTTTCTCGCTCTCTCAGTCTTTGAAAGGATTTGTGGATTTCCCCCTATGAATGACGCATCACATCAAGATTGATTCTTTTTTTTTCTTTTGATTTGAGGGGCGAAAGGCCAATTAGTCACCCAGGTAAGAAGGGTAGATGGTTGCCTAGGTTGGTTTCTTTGTAGTTTACTAGATTCCAAATAGTTTTTATTTTCTATCTCAAGATCTAAGGTTGACATTTACATCATTACAAAGTAAAGAAAAAAAGATTTTAGGAAAGAATATCCGTCTTGGGTCATCTAGGTTCGAGTTCGACGACTATAATACTTTCTCTATATTGAGAAAGTAAAAAAAAAAAGATCATCTATCCTAGTATTCGCATTTAACATTTATTAGCTGAATGACAGAATTGAAATATTTTTGATTAAAGAAGCAGTAGTTGGCAGGGAAATACGTTAATGGAGATGAAGATCCCCCCCCCCTCCTCGGCCTCTCCCTCTTAAGGAAGAAGGATTTCCGGTTAAAAGGAACAAAAACTTCTTATTATTCACATGATACTTCCGTCCGTTCTATAACCATATTTGGGCATGGATTACCTACGTAATTTGTTTTTAAATATATCAAGGTTTTGTTTTAAAAACAAAAACAACATTAAAGTCATTAAAAAGAATATAATTATTATTGTATGATAATAAGTGTCATAACAGACACGAGGCAGCACGAATGCGTCTTTCTTTTTAATCGAAATTATTTTTCTATTTTGTTTGGAGTAAGTAAGCTGAACGTCTTCAAACAACACCCTATAGCCTGAGCAGATTTATTTTGCGCCCACGACTCCATTACCGATAAATTAAAATAATTGAAAATGAAAAATAACTTCAACGGCTCCGGGGCGGAAGATTAACATTTTAAAGAGCATCTGAAAAATAATTGATTTTTGAATTTTAATCAAAATAGTTGGAGCGAATTTTGAGAAAATCGAAAAAAACTGAAAAAGTAAAGTACTAGTACTTTTTGGCCGATTTTGAACAAAAACTTATTTTCACGACCTGGGGGGGGGGGGGGCTTATCTAACTTAAATATAAAATTTCAACCTCCTAGCTCAATTCCTTCATGCTTTGAACACACACAGACCCGCAGACAGGACCACCTTGGGAAAACCTCTTTTTTGGATTCAGGGGACCTCAAAACGTGTATATCCATCAGAATTTTTGACAGGATTCCAATACTATCTCTATATATGAGCATATATAAGCTTACAGGTAAGAGAAAGTGAAAATGATAGTGGCAAAGCCACGGGGCGTGGCTTGGATACCAAATGCCGGAATGAATTTTTATATTTAAGTTAGTTACTCTCCCGAGCGCTCAAAATAAGCTTTTGAACAAAATCGGCCAAAAAGTACTACTACTTTACTGATGTACTTTTTCAGTTTTTTCGATTTTCTCAAAACTCGCTTCCCCAAAATCGTTTAAAATTCAAAAATCAATTATTTTTCACATTTAAAAAAAAATTCCCAATTCTTATGAAATTTTGTTTTTATTTAGGATTCTATGAAATGTCCAAATATGAGATTAAAATTCTGAAAAATAACCATAGTTTATTTCAAGCAATCAACATTTAAAATGCAAGTTTGAAACTAAGGTGCTATGGGAAACTAAATATATCTCGACCCAAAAAATCTGGTGTAAACAGCACGGTGCACAACTTTCTCTTACCGAAGGGTAAGAGTGTGCAGTCACACCATATCTTTTTATTTGTTTAAGGTCAGTTTCGGCAACTGAAGCCATTTTAGACCCCGTCCTTATTAATTCAATTGAATGGTACCAATTCAATTGAAATAAATTTCCCGCCTGAGTCGGGACCTTTGGGCTCAGCTCTACTTCGGAGCGATTGGTCATGAAAATTTTTAATTGCGTTCTTGCTTTCAAAATGGCTGCCACCCTTAGTCCCTGTAGCCGAAATAGTTTGTCGCGCCGTGAAGACATTATTTTTTCTTTTAATCGTCTTCTTTCCATCACACATTGTGTAAAAGCAAGCAAGGATCGGTTCAAATTGTCCCCCCCCCCCCTCACCCAAGTTGGGAAAGTTTTGTTACTTTGTTGCTTGTTTGAATCTACCTTTTATTAATTTATTTTTTAACTTGAATAGTTCTAGAAGAAGGTTCAAAAAAACTGTCTGCGTGTGACGCAAGTTGCAAGCTGGCATGCTTGAGAAAGCAAGCAAATGCCGTTGAGGCCAAGATAAAGAAAGAAATGAAGAGCCAGCCAGCCAGCCAGCAGAGCCCATGCCAAAATACCAATCGACGAGTGAGTTGAGAGAAGAAAGGAAAGAGAGAACGTTCAACCCAAACAAACCAAGAGAGGAATTTTACATTAAATGGGGGCGACATTCCTTTATAACTGGAGAGTATCCTCTTCTAACGTTAATTAGAATTCTCTTTTATTAAACAATCTTTAGAAATAATATAAATAAATAAATACAGAAACCATTGCGATGACCCAATTGAAGGTTTTCTTTAAATTTTTTTTAAATTTCATTTAAGGTCTTTTTCGGCATCGGAGGCCATTTAGACCCCGACTCTAATTATTTTAATTTATTGGTAACCAATTAAATTTAAATAAATTTTTGTCGCATGAGACTGGATGCGAACCCGCAACCCTTGGTACAGAAGAGAGGGGAAACTAAATTGATGTCGACACAAAAACCGGTGTGACTAGCACAGGACACAACTTTCAATTACCAAAGGTAAGAGAAAGTTGTGTGATGTTGGGATGAAACCTCCCTGTGTTTCGGGCATATGTGCTGCATTGGGTGGAATTATGTATAGGTTGGGCAGAGCAACGACCATAATAGAGAGGCTACTGGCTGACATGATGCACTAAGAGACTCATCTCCGAAGAGGAGGTCTGGAGTCTCCTTTGACGCCCCTCTCCAAAGGCGGGCATCATATTCAAGATATGGATGAATTTGAGCTAGTGAGGAAAGTTTATTTGATTTTGAGTAACCTTTAGAATGAAAAGCTCCTCTTAATTTCTTCTTCATATTTCTATATCTTATAGAAGGAGATAGAGATAGAGAGAGAGAGAGAGCTCGTATTTGTTGTGGACCCTAACCTTAGTTCCCAGCCTCGCTGGCCTTTATTTATGTCTGGATCTCAACGCCTCCGACCGCCCAAGCGCAACGATCAATGAACGCTGCCGCCAAATGTGGAGTGGGGGAGAGGGAGAGGGAGGGCAACTAACCTCCCCTCTCCTCTCCTCACTCACTTGTAAACACACATACACATAGACACTCTCACTCTCATAGGATTCCATGTTTTTAAATCCACGTGGATGAATAAACTCAAAATACCTCATGAAGAACGCTATGGAGAAGGGAGGGGGGGGGGGGTTAAAACAATATTTATACATTAATTAGAAAATCACTTTTTCAAATCTTCGTCTTTCTCTTATCATGTGCCGAACTCGATTGGAAAACTCGTTCGGAACAATTCAAATAGGTTGAATATTAGAAGAAATGCGACGAGTCATTTAAGACAATTTTTAAAAAAAGCCAAAGAATTTTCTAAAAATTTTAATGAAACTTAAAATTTCTCTGAAACTCAAAAAACAAACAGATCAAATTTTTCTACTAATGATCCGGAATTTGTTATAAATTTTCAGTATTTACAACTTAGATCATTTAATTCTAATATATGTGCGGAAACTAAAAAAAAAATCTGGTGTAAGGGCAGATGGGGGGTAAAGGGGGTAAATAAATACATTTATTTAGATTTACATATGACAACTCCTGATTGCCTGATGATGGTCAAATAAATTTCGACCGAAACGTCGCGAATATCTGGGAGTTTCATTGTTTCTGGAGACGCTCCTTAATGGCTGCTACCTCCTGCCATTCTTCTGATAAATAAAATCTGGTGTGACTGGTCGCACAGCTCTTACCTTCGGAAATCGAAAGTTGTGTTTTGTGCTTGTGATTTTTTGTGTCGAGATATATTTACTTTCCCATAGCACCTTAGTTAACTTGACCACCTGTTTATTATTATTTTTGAAAGTTTCAGCCTTCAGAAAACACTTTGAGTTACGATTTTTTTTGACAGGCTTGAACTAGCGCTGACGCCACGTGCCCCAAAATTTCGCTCTCTGACTGTTAGATTCTGATTTTATATTCTATTTGCTCGTTGTCTACAAATTTTAAGCTTTCAGAAAACAGTTTAGAGATATTTTACCTTTACCGGCTTATTTATTTCCGCCAAAGGAAGTTCTGACTCTATAGAATCTTTCCATCACTAAAAACAACCTTCAGAAAACTCTTGCTCATTTTCGTCGCCAGCTCTTGGACTATTTTGACAATTTGCGGACACGAGTATTTTTCCTGGACTCTTCATAACTTCCTCTATAAGACTGCCAAATTTCGTTTAAAAATTACTGTAAGATGGTCAAGTAGAGCGTGGCAGACGGACAGTCAGACAGACCTATACTCCCCTATTATACAGTATATATAAGCTGATATAGATAATAAAAAAGATGATTTAGGATGTATATGTTTAGATATAGAAAGCAATGAAGATGATGATTTTTCTTCTCTTTTATGTATATGTATGTATCTCACACCTTTGTACGCTGTCTGCGTCATCAGAGGTGGTGGGAATTGACGTCATCAGTTCCATCTCCCTCTCTCTCTCTAAACATAACCAAATAGGTCCCGTCTGGTGCAAATAACACATGATGACATGGGGGGGGGGGGTTTACCCTTATCATGAACACTCGGCTTCCCTTAACCCTCTTCTTTTTTAGGCGGTGATTTCGATTTTTCCAAATTTACTCTTTTCTTTTTTACTTTCTCGTATAGAAAAAGTTATGTAATCGTAAAAAAATTCGACTTCGAGATTTTGATGTTTCTCCACGTTTTAGACCTCCCTGAGTCCAAAAAAACCATTTTTGGCATTATGTCTGTGTGTGTGTGTGTGTGTGTGTGTGTAAACACGATTGCTTAAAAACCAAAGCAGCTAGATCGATGGAATTTGGTATATGCTCCTTACACTAAAATTGTAGATTTCTATCAACTTTTGGAGTAAATACGTCACTTGGAAGTAGTACTTTACTTGAAAAGTTTTTTCAAAAATTTTGAAATTTTCAATTTTTTTGTTATATTATGATAAAATACTCTATTTTAAAAAGTTATTATTCTTTGACATTTTTTCGAAAACTGAATGGTTTTTGAAATAATCAAAGAAGAAATAGAAAATCTTCGTTAATTTTGATAAAAAATCAAAACAAAATCATACAGGTGTCATTAAAAAAAGGGCAAATATAAACAAATGAATTTGTGAAACAAATGTATTTGTTTATATTTCCCTATTTTTAATGACACCTGTATGATTTTGTTTTGATTTTTTATCAAAATTAACGAAGATTTTCTATTTCTTCTTTGATTATTTCAAAAACCATTCAGTTTTCGAAAAAATGTCAAAGAATAATAACTTTTTAAAATAGAGTATTTTATCATAATATAACAAAAAAATTGAAAATTTCAAAATTTTTGAAAAACTTTTCAAGTAAAGTACTACTTCCAAGTGACGTATTTACTCCAAAAGTTGATAGAAATCTACAATTTTAGTGTGACATATACCAAATTCCATCGATCTAGCTGCTGCACTTGGTTTTTCACGTGTTTACACACACACCCAGACGTAATTCCAAAAGAATATACGAGAAAGTCTCGGGGAAGTCAATCCCCATATTTTATCAAAATTAACGAAAATTTTATTTTTCTTCTTTGATTATTTTAAAAACTATTCAGTTTTCGAAAAAATGTCAAAGAATAAAAACTTTTTAAAAAGGAGTATTTTATCTTAATATAACAAAAAAATTGAAAATTTCAAAATTTTTGAAAAAACTTTTTAAGTAAAGTACTACTTCCAAGTGACGTATTTACTCCAAAAGTTGATAGAAATCTACAATTTTAGTGTAAGGAGCATATACCAAATTTCATCGATCTAGCTGCTTTGGTTTTTAAGCAATCGTGTTTACACACACACCCAGACGTAATTCCAAAAGAATATACGAGAAAGTCTCGGGGAAGTCAATCCCCATATTTTATAATATTCAACCGAATATAGAGATGAAATTCTGGCTGTCGTAGCTGCGTTACTTGAGGCTGGCCACCGCATAGTCTATTTAAATAATACCTCTCGTGTGCGAACTCAAAAAAAAAAAAATGGAACTGACCTGAGCTAGCTTACTTGAAAACCTTTAAACGAAGGCGGGCTTTATTTACCACGTACCAGGGGGCTACGCCTCCTGGACCCCCTTGCATCAAATGTATTATTTACCCGAGATGCACGAAGACACACTCAAACCCAACCGGCCGTGTAGTTATTTTACTCCTCCTGCGTTCATTTCTAGCTAATGAGCTAATCCTTATTTCTGTTTCCTTTTATCCAACCTCTTATGCTAGAGAGGATGTCCTAGTTGAGGAGGGACTCTCTCAGCACCCATTCCTTCTGAAAAAAGCATCACTGCGAAGGAACCCTTCCATACATTTTATAATATTTCATACTTCTGTTAGACCCTAAAATATCTAATCGAGGTTGTGAACCCCCCGGGGGGGGGGAAGGGGAAACGGGGAGAGAGTTCAACTCCTGTTTCCCACCGATAAGGTCATGGTTATCCTAAAAATAAAAGTCAAACGATTGGCAAATTTTGTTCACATTTTTTATGTTGACAATATTTTCCCCAAAATTGTGTTCTTTTTAAACGACTTCCACTAGCGTTGAATAGGAGAGCGATGGCCTGGAGCTTCAACTTGCTTTTGTAGATGGAATTTACCCCCTGGACACAAACATCCTTTTTCTCTCTCTCTTGCTGTGAAATATAAAAAAAAGAAAAAAAAAAAACAGATCCCAAGGAAAGAAAGAAGAGTCTCTCATAAGATGGTTAAAAATAACATCACCTCTAGATTTTTTTTTCTTCTCTATTTTTACCCATTTTTTCTGTCTTTGCCGGTTTGAGAAAGAGCAGCAGGCAGCAAGCACCCTGTGGAATCAACATTTTCTTTTGCTACTTATAACATTATACATACAAATAGGAAAATATTATTGGTGCTGGGTAGGCAACCAGGATTAGAAATAAAACAATTTTATTTCTAATCTGCTTCAGGGCCTAATCGCCCCCTTCCTCAGGACTGAGCAGGCGATTAGCACCCGAAACGTCGACGAACAGATTAGAAATAAAATTGTGTTTTATTTCTAATCCTGGCTGCTTTCCCAGCACAAATAATATACACACTCTCCACCCAAAGAAAATATATCTTCAAATAGGATAATTTTTATTTAAACCTCACCGAGATCCAGAATTTGGGCATTAAAGCTACTGAAGCATTTGAAATTATTCTGTTAACAAAAATAGAATTAAAATTTTATTTAAAGTATTAGGAGTAAATTGCATAATTTTTTACAAACAAAAATTACATGGTAATATATTTTTACTTTCTCTTACCTATATATATATATATAGAATAGAATAGAATTTTATTTAAAGTTCTCTGAAGCAAAGCTTCTTAGAGAAAAAAGAGAAAATACAGTATTATTTACAGAGCGAGTTTAAGATTTAAATAGACAAGATATATATATATATATATTTTTTTTTCTTATGATATGCAAGATTGGCAATAAAATAAAAGAAACAATTAATAATATTAGCAATCAATCGATGACCAGCACGACACGCCCCCCCCCCCTCCACAGCGTCTAGCTAGTGGAATAAATATATTTGAATAGGACTCCCTTGAAAGAGCCAAGAGTCCTTGCCGCCTTAACTTCCTGGGGGAGAGAATTCCAGAACCTCGATGCTGTGATCAAAAATGACCCAGCATAGGTCGAGGTCCTATGTTTGGGTATAACAATCTCGCTCCCCCCAGACCGGAGAACCCTAGCTAGATCTCACCTCGTCCTAGAGAGAGAAAGTATTGGATTCCTGAGATTTAAAAGAAAATACTTTTTTTTTCAAAAAAAAATGTATTTTTAATGTAAAATTTTAAAAATTAATAATTAAGAATTTTATTTGTATTTATATTCTGGCAAACAAGTACAGAATGCGTGCGACCAGTCACTCCAGATTACCCCCCCCCTCTAGATCCGCCACTGGTTAGACACCCTCATGGAACGTGACACGGAGCTTTTGAACAAAATTAGCCAAAGAGTACTAATACTTTACTGATGTACTTTTTCAGTTTTTTTCGATTTTCTCAAAATTTGCTCTAACGATTCTGATTAAAATTCAAAAATCAATTATTTTTTTTTTGCTCTTTAATTTTGGGATTTAAATCTTATGAAGATCACTTCACTCTTGTACTTCATAGAGAAGATAGGAGAAATGAGTACCACCTATTTGCGGATGATCTCCAGATATATGTGGACGCAGACAAGTCTGATCTCAAGTCTGCGATCGAGGGGATAAATTCGAACATTGTTAGGTTCGGCCAATGGTCCTCTTCTAACAGGATTGAGCTTAATCCTTCTAAATCGCAAGCCATCCTGCTATCTTCTAGGCACATGGTATCTTCCCCCACCACCAATTATTGTCAATGGTTTGGAAATTGAGTTCTCGGAGCATGTGAAGGACCTGGGGATTATCATTAATCGTAGGCTGAATTGGTCCGATCATGGCACTAAGATATTTCGCAGAGTCTATGGGACCCTTTACCCCTTGCGTCCGTTGGCCGACATAACTCCGGTGTGGGTGCGCCGTAGACTTATGACCTCACTACTAATGCCTCACTTCTTGTATGGAGATAACCTGGATTCGCGTTCTTATCGGCGACTCCAAGTAGCCTTCAACTCGTGTATAAGATACATATATAATTTAAGATCTAGAGACCACGTCTCCCAGCAAGTTCGCGAGATTCTGGGGACTGACCTGCGGACGTTCATGGGGATGGGGATGACTTGGGGACGTGGGGCGGCGTCTCATTAGGTACGCCTGCCACACGTTTAAAATCTTAAAATCCGGGGTTCCTGACTATCTTTATGAAAATCTCTCGTTCGGGCCCTCGCGTAGGGCGTGCAATTTGAGCTGTCCTGTCCATAGGTCCGGGATGATGGCTCAGTCTTTTGCGGTCACTGCTGCGAGGGTTTGGAATGACCTGCCCGTTGAGATTCGGAGATGCGCGCACTTCCCAGCCTTCCGCTCCTTATCCTTTTCGTATCTTAGCCGAGCCGGGGACGATTCACGATCGTAACTGTTGTCCATCCCGTGATTCGAGTTGTTTTTTTTTTTTTTTTTTTTCTTTTTTTGTCAATGTTTCTCCTTGAGAGCTGCGCCGGGATGAGAGTTCACTGCTGTCGCGGACAATTTGCCATTCATTATGTAAATAAAATGTCAATCATCATTGTACACTAAGAGGGGCAAACAAGCCCTATGTACATGGACTTTAATAAATTAAAATAAAATAATATAAATGAAGTACACAACTTTCGATTACCGTAGGTAAGAGAAAATTGTGCGCTGTGCGACCAGTCACACCAGATTTTTAAAACAATATAAATATTTTTGGCAGCTCCGTTTCGCTTGCTTCAACTGTTACCAGTCTAAATTTAATTATTTCCTTTCATTTCACTTCGCCTTCCTCCACTAAATTCGATGGCTGAGTGATGATTATTCACAATTTTATATTTATTTCTCGGAAAAAATTATCACAGACAGTCAGACAAACGTCATTCTAGAAATTAGTTGAATGTGGAGACCTCAAAAGGCATTCAAAAAGCCCCTATATAAGTTATACAGAAGATGTTTATTTTCAAATAGGCTATTAAAGTTATGAATCATATGCTCATAGGTAGGTGTTCATGCTTATATACAGTATGTTCTGGGAGGTTTTCGCGACAGGATGAATGCCAAGATAATTAAATCGCGTTGATTTTTGAAATTTACATGGCGTTTGGGTTTTCTGTCCCCTTTTTTCCAACCCAAAAACACCACTTTTTTGGAGGAAAATTTTAGGCCCACCAGTTTTAGGCTATATAAATAATAAAAAAATAAAATATAACATTTAAGTTCTTTCTGCAAATCGCAAACAATAAACTATTTATTTATTTATTTTTATTTTATTATTTCAGTAAATTCTTTCCCATGAATTTATTTCTTACATGGACGCTGGAAGGCTTCCTATAACTTGAACAATGTCACAAGAATGAAACGCATTAGGGTAACACAGAGTTGGTTGAAATTGATTGGTGATATCGCAAGACGATGTTTTTTTCCCTGGAGATGCCAATGCTGTGTTGAGAGAATGCATCAAACTTTTTGACATTCTTTTTTGAATATTTTATGAAATAAACAAAAAAAATAATTGTAATTGACAATGGATAAGGCAGGTGCAGGATTAGCCCTTATTTAATTTAGCTCTGGGCACGTGCTTTTTAAAAGCACATCTGTCGATGGGAGCGAAGAGCACCTGCAAAGCATTGGGAGCGCCTAAATGGTAGGCAACTCAGAGTCATAATAAACGCAGACGGCGGGCGCATTCCATTCGTTGGCTATCAAGGTCATCCCGTCCGTCTCCTCTTCGGTTCAATGCTTGCAAGCCAACACATAGTCAAATTTTAGAGACCCTGCAAATTCAATGTTAGTATTAGGCTAATAAAAGAATCTGATTTTCGGTTTATTTGTTCTCTATCACAACGTTTCGGCCACTCATTCTGTGGCCTTCTTCAGGTACAATTCTGTTAAGATTACAAAGGTTGTTACATCTATAAGGAGGTCCCCTACCTCTAATTTGACATAAACATAGCTTAAAATCACCCACGGAAAATTCTCTACCCATTAAAAAAAAAACTTGATGAAAATCGGTCCAGTAGAGTCCAGTAGAGAGCCTATGAGTTACAGAAGAAATGGTTGCTATGGTAACAAAATTTAAATGTTTTCCCACTTATAAATTTAAAATTAAATATACCGTATACCGCCGAAAACTAAATATATGTCGACACAAAAAATCTGGTGTGACAAGCACAGAACACAACTTTCAATTACCGAAGATAATCGAGTTGTGCGACCAGTCATACCAGATTTTCTATCTTTTTTCTCATTCACACACACACACTTTTCGGCAATTTAGGCCATTTAAGACTTAACAATAACCGTTAATTATTAATATATCTATTGGGGGTCCAGGCACTTCTAGCCATTTGGTCGGACTGCCTGGGGTCCGAACCCGCGACGCGACGTTCGGAATAGAAGGCAGGCAGAGGGCCGATTTTCTATCCTTTAATCTATTTTGTCTTTATTTCGGTTTCAGGTGGCGAAGGTGTTAAACAAGCTAGAGCACAAACTCGTCCTTACTTTGGTAAGTACTCAATCCTTTTGTTGCTCACCTTACGACTTTTCATATTTTAAATTTGTTTAAGGTCTTTTTCGGCATCTTAGGCCATTTAGATGGCACTTTATTTATTTCATGATTGGTAGAGAACGGGCCACGGGCATAAAATTGCTCTTTGAATCATTTGTTTTTATTATTTTTTTACTGATTAAAGCAGAGGATGCTCCCCATTAGCGATTATGGATACTCAGGCAGAGACGGATGGAAGAACATTTTGCTTTAAACTGGGATGTCGCCAATTATGATAAACATGTGATCCTCTCTCGTATCCTTCGTGACGGACATCCATCTCATGGCCCCCGCTCCTATTCAAGCCCTGCTCTACTTTCAATATTTTTTCTAAATAAACTAAATCATATTTTTATAGGGTCCAAATTTCTAAAATATTTTTTTGTTAATAAAAAAATATTCATATTAATAATAACCATCAAATAAGAAAGTTTTTTTTTTTTTTTTGGGAATTTTAAGGCATTTAAATGACAGAGACATTCCCCATTTCTTTTTTGAGAAAAGGTTCTTGAAATATTCTCCCTGTTATTTTTAAACAACGAGGAAGGGACTCGGATCTTCTGTTTACATAATAAAATGGCAACGCTGTTTCTCTTTTCTTCTCTAATGATATTTAACCTCATTTATTATAAGATGGAAATTATTCTAAAAACTTGCATAACAATTTATTTTTAAAGTGTGAACTTCAAGTTGAGAAAAGAAAAAACTTTCTCTGAATCTCTCTTTGATATTACATCAAAATTTTAATCATTCATCAATAGTATTTAAGATTTAGAAATTCCGGCAAAGTTTAAGCACAGCTAAACAGGGGCGTAACTAGAGAATTTGGCTGGGACCAGCTAATCTCCCTCCGATGATTTTATTTAAGCCATTTGGATACCAAATGGCTTAAATAAGAATGCCTGGCCCCCAATATGTGTATATTATCAATAACCGATATCGTTTAAAGTCTTAAATGGCCTGAGTTGCCGAAAAGACTGTGTGAATGAGAAAAAAAGTGTGAATGTTTAAAAAAAAAAAATAATATAAAAAAAAATTTAAAAACAACGCTTTTATAAATGTACTAAAAAGAGAAAAATAATTATGTATAATTTCTTTAAAATTATATTAAAAATTAATATATGTTACTAAAACTAAAAGCGTTGGGCGCGGGATTTGCAAATTTTAATTGTATAAATAGGCCTATTATATGTTTTATGAATACATTTTCATACCATAGACTTGGCGGGTAGTTAGGCAAAACAGTTTGAAGTGACTCAAATGTTCTAGTTAGATTATTTTATTTTATTATTTCTCTACCTCTATATATATGTTAATATATATAGAGAGAAGTATTGGTTTCATGTCAAAAATTCGATGTCGAGATTTTGATGGATATACACGTTTTGAGGTCCCCTGAATCCAAAAAGTGGTTTTCGCGACATGGTCTGTCTGTCTGTCTGTCTGTCTGTCTGTCTGTCTGTGTGTCTGTCTGTGAACAAATATCTCAAGAACGAGAAGAGCTAGGAAGTTGAAATTTTATATTTAAGTTAGGCATTCCCATGGGACGTGACACGAGCTTTTGAACAAAATCGACCAAAAAGTACTAGTACTTTACTGATGCACTTTTTCAGTTTTTTTCGATTTTCTCAAAATTTGCTCCAACGATTTTTTTTTAATTCAAAAATCAATTATTTTTTAGATTCTCTATAAAATGTATATTCTCATTTTGTGATTGAAATCTTCTGAAGACCACTTTACTCTTGTACTCCATAGAAAAGATAGGAGAAATGGTTGCCATGGTAACAACATATAAATATTTTGCCATACTTATAAATTTTACATCTGAAAATCGAATGTACCCTACTGTCGGAAACTAAATACATGTCGACACAAAAATCTGGAGACACACAGTACACAACTTTCGATTACCGAAGGAAGAGAAAGTTTGTGCTGCCAGTCACACCAGATTTTTTATTTTTTTGATTCAAGTATCGGTGAATTAAGGTTAGTTGATCCTCTGCAATGCAAATTGCAAGAGATTGTTAATTTGAGCGCCCAACGCTTTTAGTTTTAGTAACATATATTAATTTTTAATATAATTTTAAAGAAATTATACATAATTATTTTTCTCTTTTTAGTACATTTATAAAAGCGTTGTTTTTAAATTTTTTTTTTATATTATTTTATTTAACTCTTTTTAGTTTTTGTAATAAAATATTAATACGTATGAGTTATATACATATACACGATACAATAAGACAATTTGTATTTTAAAAGAAGAGAAATTTTTGATTATAAATTTCACCCCCTCTTTTTTTTGATAGGCCGAAATTAATTGACCTACAAAGATGAGACATATCAAATATTGCATTGTCACGGGAGTTACATAGGTGTATAAAATTTCAAAGCTCTAGATTAAGTAGAACTGGTCGTAATTTCAATCGCTAACTTTGTCGGATCGAACAATGGAAATGTGATTAATTGGCCGCCATTTTGAATTTTTTGAATTTTTAATAATTTTGAATAGCACATTTTGTAGTGTAAAGTCTATTTAACACCTCTGACAATGCTCGAAACTCTAACTTAATTATAAATAGGAGAAATTTTGATTATAAAATTTTACCCCCACTTTTTTGATCGGCCGCCATTTGGAAATTAATTGACTTACAAAGATGAGACACATAAAATATTGCATTGTCACGGGAGTTACATAAGTGTTTAAAATTTCAAAGCTCTAGGTTAAGTAGAAGTGGTCGTAATTTCGATTTGCAAATTTGTCGGAAAAACAGGAAAGCAAGTTAATAAAAGCGTTGTAAAAAAAAAAACCACTCTCCGGGAGGCCTGGAAAGCCCCATATTTTTCTTGGGGGGAAGGCCCCCCAGCCCCTCCCCCTAGTTACGCCCATGGTTATCAAGGGAAAAGTTTATTTAGCTTCGAGTGCCAAAGGTCAAGGGTTCACTTCACATCCCGTTCCAGGCGAGAAATGTATTTCATATAATCCAAATAATTCACCGCAACATTCTTAAATTTAATTAAATTTGCATCTAATTATAGATAAATAGGCTAAATAACATTTTCAGAGGGTTTTTATTTTTTGCTCATGCGCATTTCAACGTTAACACATCTTGAGCTATGACACAAACTGTGTCAATGTCGAAATGGGCGTGAGCAAAAATTAAAAACCCTTTGAAAATGTTATTTAGCCTATTTATCTATAATTAGATGCAAATTTAATTAAATTTGAATTGGACACCAACCAATTGAAACGGGGGTCTAAATGGCCTCAGATGCCGAAAAAGAAATAAAAAAAATCTGGTGTGACTGGCGCACAGCACACAACTTTCTCTTACCTTCGGTAATCGAAAGTTGTGTTCTGTGCTTGTCTCACCAGATTTTTTGTGTCGACATGTATTTAGTTTCCGACAGTAGGGTACATTCGATTTTCAAGATGTACAATTTATAAGTATGGGAAAATATTTATATTTTGTTACCATGGCAACCATTTCTCCTATCTTTTCTATAGAGTACAAGAGTAAAGTGGTCTTCAGAAGATTTCAATGACAAAATGAGAATATACATCTTATTGAGAATCTAAAAAATAATTGATTTTTGAATTTAAAAAAAAATCGTTGGAGCAAATTTAGAGAAAATCGAAAAAAACTGAAAAAGTGCATCAGTAAAGTACTAGTACTCTTTGGTCGATTTTGTTCAAAAGCTTCGTGTCACGTCCCATGGGGGTGCCTAACTTGAATATAAAATTTCAACTTCCTAGCTCTTTTCGTTCTTGAGATATTTTGTTCACAGACACACACACACACACACACACACAGACACACAGACAGACAGACCATGTCGCAAAAACCACTTTTTTGGATTCAGGGGACCTCAAAACGTGAAGATCCATCAAAATCTCGACATCGAATTTTTGACATGAATCCAATACTTTCTCTCTACCATCCTCCTTCTAATAATATTATACTTCCCCTAAGTGTTTGTCACTGTGGTGTCCTTTCTCTCCATCAACCCTACCAGTCTCGACCATTCCACATTTACTCATTAGGGGTTCCACATATTACATAAAGACTTTTTACATTTTCTAGTCCCCCCTCCTGTCACATTTAGTCATATACAAACAAACCCCCTACAAATATTATGTCACAACACAGAACTACCCCCTCCCCCGAAAAAATTTCTTTTACAAAATTCATATCATTTTACCTTTTTTTTTTTAGTAAATTTTCCCTCGTGACTCAAATAATCACTCCATTTCCCCTGTTGTGAAAATCATTCGAACTTTTTTTTAAATTTTGAATTGTTATGTCACACTTAGAGAAACCCCGGTCCCCCATGTCACAATTAGTAACGTTTTGGCCAGACAGACCCCTCCCTCCCTATCGCGATACGTAATATGTGGACGACCCCTAGCGGCCTCGTGACATGTCATCCTAGTTGCTGAGAATCGGCAGTAACTTAATCGAAGATTCACTTTCCTGGCGTTGCTATTTTATTTTCTTCTTTCTTCTATCCTTTATTGTTCTTCTATTTTCTAATAACTTAATCGAGGATTCAACTTTATATATTTTTAAATTCATGTTGGATGAATTTTATTTGCTGCTCTTTCCCAGCTACCCGGCCCAGACCTCTCGGCAGGTCCCGGGTTTATCAAGTAGGAGTCATCCCCATTTTTAAGGCATTAGGCCACCTCAAATTGGGCCCTTTGTGTCTCTGGGTTAAGATTTTCTCCCACTTTCCTACCCTAAGAGTACTTCGGCAATGTTCTATTATTTTCGGTAAGCCGACTTCTGGTTAAACTTCAGATCCGTAATTATTATTGTTTCTATTTTCGTGCTCCTTTTCTTTATATTTGCCCTCTCGATTCCTCAGGCCATTTAGTTGTCTATATATACCTGGTATATACTGTATGTGTAGATAAAAAAATTGATTGAGACCGATGGCTACCGAGGAAGTTCAACACGCTGATTCCTGATTCCTCGCCCTATGGTTCACCGCGCTTTGCATTATCTAACTGCAATGATTTGGGTGTCTATTGCTCTAAACAGTTGCCAGCCCCCCCTCTCGGCATAGTTTATTGTTGCTTCATTTTAGCTCCCTGGGAGCCCTGGCAACACAGAATAGCAGTACCAAGATCCTTGCTGTTACTCAATGCCAAAGCACGGCACGGCGAAACCTCGGGTGGGTGGCTTGGAAGAATCAGCGTATTAGCCATCGGTACATCTATTTAATTAAAAAAATATATGTATATATAGCCTAAAGATTAAAACCCTTAAATGGAAATGGGTGCCATGGTAACAAAATATAAATATTAGAAATGGTTGCCATGGTAATGAAATATAAATATTTCAAAGAAAAGTATGTTAAAAGACCTTAAATCCTAATTTTTTAGATAAAGAAAAAAAAAATTTTTAATAAAAGTATATAAAAACACGCTCATAATCACATGGAAGGTTGTGCCAAAATTTCAAAGCAATCGGTCCAGTACTTTCGGAGATCATCGGCCACACACAAACGAACATTTACATTTTTATTTATATAGAGATAGATATATATAGAGTTAAGAGAAAGTAAAAAAAAAATTTGTGGTAGGAAACTTTATTTGGACACCAATTTGAACAAATTAAATAGTTAGTGCCTGAACGACACCAATAAAAGGTCGATTGCTATCAATGGCGGATACAAGGGGGGTGGGGGTAAAGGGGGTAATTACCCCCCCCCCGAGAAACACCTCTGGATCCGCCCTTGATTGCTATTCAATTCAATAAATTTCTATCTCTATCAATTTACTTCTACCTCTGCACTAATAAACAAATAATCATTTGGTTATGTGTTAATACAAAAAATAAGGAAGGGCCGGATCTAGGGGAGGGGGGCTAGGAGAGGGGCATGTGCCCCGGGCGGCACATATCAGTTGGATACAATAAAATTAACTTATTGTCTATCAAAATCATTACAAACAATTGAAATCAAAGTTACAAATTGTGCATTTTAAATTCAACCCCAAAGTTAAGCCATTTTTGTAGAATAACTCGTATAGATTATTCTCCCCCCCCCCCCTAAATAAGAGAGGAATTTATATTACATATTTAATATTGAACCTCTTTTCTTTAGGACGTTTAACATAAAGAGTAGGAAGTGATAACAAATATCGATTCCTTTTTCTTCTCCCCTCAGAGAGAGAGAGAAGAGGGGGGAGGGGAGGGGATCTTCTTTATTTTTTAAACTGACTGACGAACTTTTTTTTTTCAACTCATACCTACTTCCCTCATTCGATGTTGCTTTCTGTGAACTAAAGAAAAGAAGCAACGTTGCCACATAACACACAAGGCATGTTGTATACAACTGCATTCCCAACGACCAGTTTCCTGATCCCTCTCTCTTTCTCTCTCTGTGACATTTCCAAATCTCAACTGATGACAATCGTCTGGTGTCAAATAGCAAATAACATAACTTTAAATAGCAGATGACTTTTGCCAATTTCTGTCTTGTACCGGTAAATTCAGGAGGTCGATTCCATTTCATTTTTTTGTTTTTCGATTTTCTCAAAATTTGTTCCAACGATTTTGATTAAAATTCAAAAATCAATTATTTCTTAGATGTTCTTTAAAATGTATTGAATATTCTCATTTTGACATTGAAATCTTCTGAAGCACACTTTACTCTTGTACTTCAAAGGAAAGAAAGATAAGAGAAATGGAAAATATAAATATTTAATCTGGTGTAACAAACACAGAACACAACTTTCGATTACCGAAGGTTAGAGAAAGTTTTGTGCTGTGCTAACAGACACACTAAGTTAGATTTTTATATTTTTTTTGTAAAAATAATAAATAATTGATAAGATAATTATTTTAATATTGTCATAACGATTATGAAAGACATTCCATTACAAATTGTTCAAAATTGCTTGGTAAGTGATTTATTTTTATTAAATTAAAGCGAAATGCCGTTTGAACAAACAGACAGGTTACGTTTTCGTTGAATGGATAAATCGGTTGGCCGTTAGATGAGAAAGAGGAAGAGAGAGAGAGGGTCATGTTCTTTCTTTAATCTTTTTGTAAAGAATTAAAAAGGCACCAACAGCTGCCAAAAAGGGCCGGATGGACACAATAACAGGAAAAGGGAGCACAAAGACCCCGGGCTGGTTAGGTGGCGTGGCCTTCGCTCTTTCTCTATTTATAAACAACTGGCTAAGGATTTGTTTTTAACCCGGGCACAAGGCATATTATATCGAATATTTCAAATTAAGCGAGAAGAGAAAATTGTCTCGAGTCACGAGTAGATCTCCTGTTTTCATTGCAAATCTATTAAATTAATTCTTAACTAATATGGGGTTAAGATGTTAACTCTTCTATGTAACAAGCATTTAAATAATACTAGATTGAAGCTTAGACGTCATTATTAACGTTGGTTGTTTTTTGGTCGGTGTTGTTTTCAACTGAAGGACCTAAAGAAATGTCGAAGACACTCAGGCTTCTGCGCCAAAGAATTTCAGCCCGAGAGATGAAATATCTCTGATCTTGGGGCACAATTTTGTGGCATTTATTGCCAAATCCGGGTTCAATCACGTGCACTTGCATTATGTGTTTAATTTCCAATAACTGAAGATAGGCAAATAAATTGAGGCTGAAACGTCGGGCATTCCAATTTGGCTGATATCTCCACCCCTCCATTATAATCACATCACAGCCACAACTTCAAGCAAATAAAACAAAGTTTTTTTTTTTGTAAAACTTTAAAATGTCATATTTTTTAAACCAGGTTGAAATGAATATCTTTCTTTGCCTATGTCAGGTGTAGTCAACCTTTTTACCTACCGCCCACTTTTGTACCTCTCTTGATAAAAAAATCAGGGCCGGGCTGAGAGCAAAATCCTGTGTGCAAGGATTAACAATAGCGCCTCTTGCAATGAGAATTGTAGGCCTACCTGATTTTTTTAAGCCTTAATAAAGTGTTATGTTCGTACTAAACTTGTGTAAATAGCAAACTCCTGACTGATTCCTGATAGTTTTTTTGAGTCTTTCTTGTGAAAGGGCAAAGTATTGCTTGAGAGAGCGGAGCGAAGTTTTTCAAAATTAATTAACTAATAAAAGCCTAGATGCCCGTAGATGCCAAGGCATGTCGGGCGTCATCTTTCGAAAAGAACGAATGTCACAAAGTAACCCCCTTTTAAGTTGCCCGCGGTTTCAAATACTATTACTTTCTCTTACCTATGTATATATGTAATATATATATAGAGAGAAAGTATTGGATTCATGTCAAAAATTCGATGTCGAGATTTTGATGGATCTTCACGTTTTGAGGTCCCCTGAATCCAAAAAAGTGGTTTTCGCGACATGGTCTGTCTGTCTGTCTGTGTGTGTGTGTGTTCAATTTTAAGCATGAAGGAATTGAGCTATGAGGTTAAAATTTTATATTTAGGTTAGTCACCCGCCTAGGGCGTGAAAATAAGCTTTTAATCAAAATTGGCCAAAGAGTACTAGTACTTTACTGATGTACTTTTTCAGTTTTTTTCGATTTTCTCAAAATTCGCTCTAACGATTTTGATTAAAATTCAAAAATCAATTATTTTTTAGATGCTCTTTTAAATGTATATTCTCATTTTGCTCTCAAAATTGTTTGAAGCACACTTTACTCTTGTACTTTATAGGAAGAATAGGAGAAATGGTCGCCATGGTAACAAAATATAAATATTTTTCTGTTTATAAATTTTACATCCTGAATTCTAATATATTGGCGGAAACTAAATATATGTCGACACGAAAAATCTGGAGTGACAAGCACAGAACACAACTTTCGATTACCGAAGGTAAGAGAATGTTGTGTGCTGTGCGCCAGTCACACCAGATTTTGTATAAGATCTATTGTATTAATGGCGGTCCCAGGATTTGATTAAAGGCGGGGGAGGGGGCCTAACATTTTTGGTGTAAGCAAGGAGTGGCAATGGAGAAGAGGCAAATTTGCATTAATAAAGAACTTTTGTATTATTAAAATAATTAGGCACCCGGGCCCGCCCTCCCTCCTGGGACTGCTTGTGAGGTGCACAGTTTAAATTTTTTAAAGGGATTAAATTTCATTAAAGTTAATAAGAGTTCGTTTTAAGTATTTTTCATTTTCTAAAAATAATTTAACTCCCTCTCGGCATGACTTTGGCGTTTCCCTCTGAACAGGTTGTTGGTAAGTAGGTTGCCTATATCCGGAATGATTGTGATTGTTTATATACCGCAATGCAGAGTTGTCGAGGGGGTGGCACCTGCGCACAGACAGACAGAGGGCAGACCAGCACATACAGAGCCAAGAAAATCTATCAACATTCATAACGGCCTACAGTATGTGTAAATATTGCTTTGTATATTTGATTAATAAAATTAGAATTCACTTTTATTGAGAATCTTCTAAGAATTTATTTGTATCAATAACTATCACAAAAAAACATGGCATAGGCTTTATATTTTAATTCGGGATTCTAATTAGCTTTAAAATTAAGTATTAATAGGACCTTAAAATCATAATATTATGTTTTCTCTCTAAAGGGCGGAGGGGAGACTTAGGTTCCTCTAACCTCTGGGACCGCTAGTGAGTAGGACGTATGACCCTTGATAAAGCTACTTTAAAAATGGGCAATGGCTTGCCCGGAATTTTCTCGTAAATTCTTTTGGAATTACGTCTGGGTGTGTGTGTGTGGGAACACGATTGCTTAAAAACCCAAGCAGCCAGAACGATGAAATTCGGTATATACTAGTTAGTGTAAGGAGTATATACTGAAGTTCATCTGGCTTCTAGCGTTTTTAAGAAATCGTGTTCACACACAGACAGACAGACGTAATGCCGAAAATGATTTTTTTGCGTGGAGAAACATCAAAACCTCAAAGTCGAGTTTTGACGATTACAATACTTTCTCTTTATAACCATACGAGAAAGTAAAAAATATCACATCTCATAATCTTTTTATTTACAAGTGGAAATATTTTATATTTCTTTAGATTCAATGTATTTGTTCTGTTAGGCCTACCAGATACACTTTATTTTGTAAGATTTAGTAATGAAGAAGGCATTAGAAGTAGCTGAACAAACTGTCTTTAAATAAGAGAAAGTAAAATGAGTATCTCCGATGCATAGGCGCCGCGTTAAGTGAAGAAGTTTTGTTTTTGCTGCATCTCCCGCTATTTATTTATTTATATGTCATATGAGATAACATAAACGGTTCAATAAAGAGGAAAAAGGTAGAAGCAGCCAATCAGGCCTTTAAACAGCGAATGTTTATCGTTTTAGTAGGTAGGCCTGCCTACATGTATCTTACCTCTATCAAGAGTCGCAGGAGCGACTCGTCGCCGAGCATGTGAAAAGCAAAAGAAAGCAAAGAAACTCTTAATACTACCATTTAGTTGATATTCCAATAGATGTCAATGGCCCATTGCATTTAGATGGACGAGTCGTCCCTAGACTATATTATCAAGAATGATTTTAAATCCTTAATAAAAGATAGGGACGTGAAAAAATTTTTTTGAGAAACTTTTCTCTTTCTGGGCGAATATCTCAAAAAGTTTTTAAGATATCGGAGCCAAATTTTTTTATATTAAACTAGAATAAATAAGGATTATTTTGAGCACGAATTCAAAAAAAAATTCCAGTGCCAAAAAGAATGGCAGAGGCTCAAAGTTGAGATTTTGCCGATTTCGGAAGGTCAAAAGTTAGTCTCTTATTTTTCCTTTTTTTTTCTTTTTTTCATTCTTTTCTTCAATTTTCAAATTTTTAGACAAAGCTACAGGTTTCCCTGCTGGACCGATTTGGATGAAATTTAAAATACAAATAGATACTATCAAAAACCCGATACCTTTGATATAAAATTTCATTTTGGATCAAAAGTGACTTTTTGAGAGGTATTCAAAATTTCAAATTTGTCCTATCTTTAACGTGGCGAAAAGACAATTTTGACTATTTTGCTCCCTGATGACGTCATCTAGGTACATATCTATTAATATTAGTAATTTTCATCCCTAATGGAATAACAATTTTTAGGATAAATCCATTCAGATAGAAATACAATAGATTAACGTGATAAGAAGAAGTGCTACCAACATAACAAAAATAAAAATCCTAAAATTTTATAAAATTTGGTGAAATCCTATGTTTATCGCTTCGAATGGATACCAAACGAAGTATTTACAATCTACCAACATAACAAAAATAAAAAACCTAAAATTTTATAAAATTTGGTGAAATCCTATGTTTATCGTTTCGAATGAATACCAAACGAAGTATTTACAATCTACCAACATAACAAAAATAAAAAACCTAAAATTTTATAAAATTTGGTGAAATCCTATGTTTATCGTTTCGAATGGATACCAAACGATGTATTTACATTCTACCAACATAACAAAAATAAAAAACCTAAAATTTTATAAAATTTGGTGAAATCCTATGTTTATCGTTTCGAATGGATACCAAACGATGTATTTACATTCTACCAACATAACAAAAATAAAAAACCTAAAATTTTATAAAATTTATGGAAATCCTATGTTTATCGTTTTGAATGGATACCAAACGATGTATTTACATTCTACCAACATAACAAAAATAAAAAAACCTAAAATTTTATAAAATTTAGGGAAATCCTATGTTTATCGTTTTGAATGGATACCAAACGATGTATTTACATTCTACCAACATAACAAAAATAAAAATCCTAAAATTTTATGAAATTTGGTGAAATCCTATGTTTATCGTTTCGAATAGATACCACACGATGTATTTACATCCTACCAACATAACAAAAATAAAAATCCTAAAATTTTATAAAATTTGGTGAAATCCTATGTTTATCGTTTCGAATGGATACCAAACGATGTATTTATTTTTTACTGTTTGGTATGCATATTAAAAGACCTATTCATGGGATAACTTAATATTTAATAAACAAAAATTAATAAATAATATTTTCATGTAATATTTCACAAAAAGAAGTGAAATCTCAGCCAAAAAACATCGGAGATGCAAAAAGGGGCGCCTCGCATTATTTTTGCCTAGCGTCGAGGTGAAATCAAAAAAATGCGCCTCGCTTTTCTGATTTATATAAAAGCGAGGATATATGAAACAAATAAAATTCTGTAGGGGTTTTATTTAAGTGAAAATATTTCCTCGCTTTTATATAAATCAGAAAAGCGAGGCGCATTTTTTTGATTTCACCTCGACGCTAGGCAAAAATAATGCGAGGCGCCCCTTTTTGCATCTCCGATGTTTTTTGGCTGAGATTCTAATAACTACAATAATTATGTAGAAAAGGCCACAGCATAAATTGATTTTTCAATTCTATACAATTATTATTACAATTTATAATGAATCAATGACTGATGATGCGTTGAGCCGAAACTTCATTAAGCCTTTTTTATTTTGGCTGCAATTCCTGACTTTCTTTCTTCTTTTTTATCTGAATAACGATGATAGCCACATCAGTTTGTTTGTTTGTATGATTATTCTTTGCTCAAGTCTGGCTGATTCTTTTCCCCTCGAGTAGAGAGCCTGGATCCGGGAATACGGGAGAGAGCGGGAGAGGCTCTATCGATCGCCTGATGTTTCCTCTTCTTGCCACTGACATTGTCCTCCTCCTCGGCCTCGTATCTCTTCTCTAACTCCTCTCCCACCAAGGAACTAACGTTTAGGCAAACTAGGAGATTATTTTTATTTCATCCTGACCAAATGCTATCCAATTTCTCGCACATTTTTACTTTCTCCTATAGTATTGGATTCGTGTCCGAAATTCAATGTCGAGATTTTGATGGATATACACGTTTTGAGGTCCCTTGAATCCAAAAAAGTGGTTTTCGCGACATGGTCGGTGTGAAATGGTTGCCATGGTAACAAAATATAAATATTTTCCCATGTTTATCAAATGAATTCAAATGCACCGTACTGAAGGAAACTAAATATATGTCGACACAAAAAATCTGGTGCGGCCAGTCACGCCAGATTTTTTCTTTGATAGGGAGATAGGGAGAAATGCATGTAATTTTCTATGACCAAGTCCGTGATGTGGTCATATCCTAGATGGATGGTATCTAGGAAGAGAGAAAGAGGAATAACCTCCAACATCGGTGCTGGCAAGTAATGTCAAATGCCAAACATGGCTCAATTTCATGAGGGTGTCCCGGAAAACGAGCGCGTGAACCGAACCCCGCCGAAGGCCGAAGGCGGGCAAGTTTTTATTTTCTCCCTATATATAAATATATAGAGAAAAAATTGTTCATCAAAATTCGATGTCGAGATTTTGATGGATCTTCACTTTTGAGTCCCCTGAATCCAAAAAGTGGTTTTCGACATGTCTTCTTCTTCTGTTGTTGTTGTGTGTGTGTGTGTGTGTGTGGGTGGGTCAATTTTAGCATGAAGGAATTGAGCTAGGAGGCTGAAATTTTATATTTAAGTTAAACACCCCCCGGGACCGACAAAATAACTTTTAATCAAAATCGGCCAAAATACTAGTACTTTACTGATGTACTTTTTCAGTTTTTTTCGATTTTCTCAAAATTCCTCTAACGATTTTGATTAAAATTCAAAAATCAATTATTTTTAGATCTCTTTCAAATGTATATTCTCGTTTTGCCCTCAAAATTGTTTGAACACACTTTACTCTTGTGCTTCATAGGAAAATAGGAGAAATAAATGGTTGCATGGTAACCGAATTTAAATCTTTTTCTTTTTATTAGATTAAAAATCAATTATTATTTAAACCCCATTTTTTTTTCGGAGAAAACATATCTCTCTCTCCACAAAACTATCTTCTCTCTTTCTACCGTTTTAAATTTTTCTACCTTATCTTCCATTTGACCAATGTTAATTTCCTATAGGGATTTGTATGTTAATTTCGATTCAAAAGGCCCCTTTGAACTTTTACATTTAAAATTTTTTTCCAATTCTTATGAAATTTTGTATTTATTTACGAATCTATATTGTGTATAAAATTCCAAATAGAGATTAAATTTTGAAAAATAACCATAGTTTATTTCAGCAATCAACATTTAAAATCAAGTTTGAAACTAAGGTCTAAAAACTAAATATATCTCACACAAAAATCTGTGTACCACACAGTCACAACTTTCTCTTACCGAAAAAGAATTTTTTGCCAATTTAGGATATTTCTTGTTGCATTGCAAGGGTTAAGATTTTAAGGAAGGACTTTGAGTTCAAGGGGGTCTATTTATGACTTTGGCTAAAGGGTCTGCCTGGAGGTGACCATAAAAAGAATAGATTTGTCTTCAAATATTGAAGAAATTTGATTACACTTTAATTCATTTCCCAAAACATTTAAGATATTCAAATTATTACTACTTTACTTGCCGTTTCAATTACTGTATGTGTTGACTACTTAATTTAAAAGAGATTCATTGAAAATTCGAATTGAATTCGCACCGTTACGGTTTCGGCCGAAACTAAGATTGAGGCCGAAATTCGGTTTCGACTGAAAATCTTGTTTCGGGATATAGATAGAATAGATATAGATTGGTATAAGCATTTATAGAATTTGATCGTTAAATGACCTAAGTGTGTGAACTATCCGAACAACTTTAATAGAATATTAATTAATAATGTTATTTGCCCTCGGGGCTTGGTGTAGGGCTAACCTCGTATACCAAAAGTCGCGGGTTCGGACCCCAGGCAGTCCGATGATTTTATTTAAGCCATTTGGATACCAAATGGCTTCAATAAGATTGCCTGGACCCCCCCCCCCAATATGTAGGACCTATATTAATCAATAACGGATATCGTAAAAGTTTTATATGACCTGAGTTGCCGAAAAGACTGTGTGAATGTGTGTGTGTGAGTGAGAATGAAAAAAAGTGTTTTTTTATATAAAAAAAAAGTTATTTATTTAAAAAAAACTTATTTTTATTCCCACCCCTATAAAGTACTGTAAGTTAATAGATTATGTTGGTTAAATCCTATTTAATACTTATTTTTCTTCTACACATTTCAGAAAGGAATGAATTCCGATAGCGGATTGACAACCCAAGAAGCAACTTTTGAAGGGATTGAAGAGTAAGTATTAAAAATTCCTTTTTCTTTCACTCTCTCCATACCAGTGGTTCCCAACCTTTTGTAAGCCTATCTCCCCCTTTCTGGAGATTGACTAATACCTATCGCCCCCATTTCATTTAGGGCCTATCTCTACCCAAATCTTTTAAAAATCTAATATAATATATGAAGAAAATAACAAAAATGGATCTTTTTTCAGCGGTCAATCTTAATTTAATGAAAACAAAAGTGACGCTTCGATTCTAGATTGAAATTATCTTCAGACATTTTTATATTTATGACAATTTTTTTGTCCTCTATACTGGCCATCCTGTAAATAGAAGATTTTTCTTTTTGATTTTTTTTTAATTTTAGTAAACTCTAATAATTTTTTCCCCTATGAATACTCATCGCCCCCACTTATTTATTGCCCCCCCTGTTAACCCAAATCGCCCACTTGCGGGCGATCGCCCCCAGGTTGGGAATCACTGCTCTAAAACCATAGATAATAAATATCTCTATACAAATGTAGATAAAATTTGTTTTGAATGGAAGTTCATATGTTCGCCCCCAGAGAGCAGAACCATCCAATTCAGTTTCTTTAATGACGTCATTGACAAGTTACTATATTAATTTTTCTCTTTCTTCTTTTTCAGCTTTGAAATAAATAACGAGATTCTTTTTCCGATTATATCAGAATGGTATGTATAAATATAAAAAATGAATTTTTAATTTATAATCATTTGAAACTAATTAATTTATTATTACACTAGTTGTTTATATCATATCAGCTGTTTGCTTTATATAGCTAGCCCCACACTTTTGACTCGGCAATCAAATTAAAAATGTTTTCTTTCTATTAAATTAATTTAAATTTCAGTATTTTATAATGTCTGGATACTTTATGTATCAAGTTCTTATCAATCCAAATAGATTGTGTCTTTTTAATAATTTTCCAAAAATTCTAACCTCTAAACTTCAAAGAACTCGTTTAACCAAATATTTATTATGTTCCAAAGCCGACCAAAACGGAAGCCAAATTAATTTAGGACAAACAACAGTCATCGTACAGGATGGTGTCAACGTACATGAATTGCCAACTATCGTTCGCAAGTCAACTTTTTCCCATCCAAATCAAACTGAAATCGGCATCGAACCTGAATATAAAAGCGTTGAAGTGGCCGAAATTATTCTTGGATTTCAACGTTGTGAAAAGGTAGAGAGACTTTTTATGTTAATTGATGTGCTTCCTGAAGATGAAATTGCTCCTATAATCGCCGTCCATGCCGTCAAACGTCTCCTTGAACTGGAAGCTCGAGAAACCAGCGAACAACATGATCCCCGGACACGTAAAATACTTGTTAACAAATTAATTGATAAAATCTGTGTTAAACATCACATGTCAGATGTTTTAGAAATGTTAGAATTAATAAAAAATGATCCACATCTGGAAAGAGACGATAGTCATCTTTCACGCCTATGTGATCATATTATGATTCTAAATAACGAGGGACGATTTACAATTGAACAAATTTCACAAATTATAAATCAATTTCAAACATTAAAAAAATATCCAAACATCGTTGATTATATTGATAAATTGTGGCCAGGCATCATAGCTAATGAGAAAAGTTTAGATGTCGATTCATTTAAAACTGTTCATTCTTTTTTACCAATGTTTAAACAAAGCCGAAAATTTGTGCAAAATATGCTCGATAAAAAATTACAAGATATATGGTGGAAATTGAATCAAGACGAAGTTTGTGATATTCTAAATAAAATGCTTAAAAATGAACATTATAATCCAAGAACTCTCTCTATAGTTACACGTTGGACCAAAATGAATATCCATTTAATCAAAGAAGAGAATCTACATTCAATAGTCAATTCGTTTATAGCATTTGATCATTGTGAGCCTGGATTAGAATCTATTCTAGAACAATATTTAAAAGCACGATCACAAAAATTGCATTCCATGCAAGTGCTGGCAACCATTCTGGATTATTGCACAAAATTCCGGCTTAGAATTTGTACAATTCTTGAATGTAGTGCAGAGACTTTTATGAGCCATTCCCTCATTATGACTCCAGAAGAAGCGACCAAAATAATGAATGCATTCGGTATCCTTTACTTTTCTCCACCAAATCCAAGTCAATTTTGGAAAATTTTTGAAGAATATATTGAACATCATTTATTTCAATTTGCTCCTCTGGATTTAATCGATGTTTCACTTTCATGCGTATATATCAATAAGCATCCGATTAATTTTATGGAGCATATATTTAGTCCAACTTTCTTAGATAACGTTTGGAAATCTACAAATCATTTAAATTTAAATAACGTCCGGTCAAAATTAAAATTTTTAGATACCGCAATGACTCTGGAATGTCCTGCTTCACGAGGACCTTATCTCTGCCGAGATTATTCGGCTAAATCGTTATTTGTTGATAATCGAGTACGTCGGTGGGTGAATCAACTCCATCCAATCGTTGAAAGAATTGTTTATCAAGGGAAACAACAAGTGATCACATTCCTCACATTGCCTCAATTACCCACCATTGAAGAATATCTCCTCGATCTCGTCATCTACCCACAAGCCTACGGACAGTTAACTTTTATGAACAAAATAAATATAGACCGTAATCGTTGTATCGGCATCTTATTACATCCAAATGAACATTACACCGACGATGGCCAATTAATTGGGCCTCAACAGGCACGCGGACGCCATTTTCGTTGTGTTGGCATCAAAATTGTTGATTTGTCTTTGAATGAATTGAAACGAGTTCGTGGCGACGGCCCTGAAGCCCTTCAAACTTATTTAACATCAACTTTAGATACTGCTGCGCTTCAATTTATCTAATAATATTTATTAATTAAATTATATTCACAACTTATATTTATAAAATCAATAAAAACACTCTTGAATATAAAATCTTTGTCTATGAAAGAATTCAAATTATCCTTTTTTATTTTTGTAATTCTTCGCCAATTTGCCCATATGTTTACAGTAGGCAGTATACTTTATTATGAACTCGAGGTAAATAGGGTCGGTTGCTGAAAAGGATTATTCTCAGATTCCTATATTTTCTAAATTATAATTGTGCAAGAGTTTGCCCATCCACTATACAAGAAAAAAAAATATGAACCCCCTCCCCCTAGTGGTCCGATGCTTTTTTACAAATTATATATCATTTTACTCGGGAGAAAGTCTAGTTTCTGATTATATACAAAAAAAAAAAAAAAAAAAATTATAGGTTATGTAAGAAAAAAATATTGGTCCCCCCCCAGATCCTCCCCTAATGGTCTGATGTTTACCAAAAGCTTTTCAGTTCTTGGCCTCTACCCCTAGTTTATGTGTGAAAAATTTGAAAACAATTGAATGAATAGTTTTTTAGTTTTCGTTGACGAAAAAAATTAACACACACACACATAGACATCATTCCAAAAACTACTTAAGGAGGTTCAGGAGCACCGTCTAAACGTACTTTAAAAAAACTAGACTATTATAAGGAAATTTTCAATGAGGTTTTTTTTTTTAATGAATTAATTTCACAAGAGATTATTGGGACATCGAGCTATAATTTTGTTAATGACTTATTAAAAAATTATCGTAATTATTTTTTTTGTTATCAAGCAAATACAAAAAAACAATCTGTCCCAATAATCTTTATTTATTTTCTAAATTTAAAAATGAATTTATTGTTATTATTTAATTAAGAAATTTTTTAAATGCTTTTATTTAACTTACTCTTTCAAGGTCACCAACTTTTAGTCCCGATGAGCTAGAGGTGTGAAATTAGGGTCATTTTTTATGACAACAATTGCCTGTAGCTTTTTATCAAAATAGACTAAACTACTTTATTTGATGCCTCATGCTTCCTTCTTCCTTTTTTTTTAGTTTCTCTTACCTCTATATATATGTTAATATATAGAGAGAGAAAGTATTGGATTCATGTCAAAAATTTTATTTAATAACTCTATTTATTAATATAATGAAAAAGACTAAAAAGTTTAAAATAAAAATATAATAAAAAAAAACTTTTAAAAAAAATGCTTTTATTTAAATTGAACTAAAAAGAGAAAAATAATTTTTAATTTAATTGTTCTTGTTAAAATTGTTGAATATTTATGACTTAAAATAAAAGCGTGGGGCGCTCATTGATACTCGAAGGGGAAGCCTCGGAATAACTTTTTTTTTTAAATAAAAAAACATTCACACTTTTTTCTCATTCACGCTCACACTCATAGGCGCCGGAACTGGGGGGGGGGGGGGCAAGGGTACATTGCCCCCCCCCTGGCATCCTATAGGGGGCAGAGGGGGGCAAAATTTCTTCTTTTATTTCATTTATTTTTAAAAATGATATATTTTTACGTTTGAAAAATAAAATCTTAATTAAAAAAAATTAAAAGAGTAAGAAATTCATTTTTTTCCAAATTTTTGATAAAATCACTAGCAAATTTTTTAAAATATTAATTTTATTAAAATTGTGATTTTATTTAAAATTTTTAAAGTTTTATAGTAGATTTGTTTTTGTTTTATACTATTTGAACATATGAAATAATTTTAATTTTCTAAAAAAAAATTTTTTGCCCCCCCCCTGAATCAAATTCGTTCCGGCGCCCCTGCTCACACTCACACACACATTCATACAGTCTTTTCGGCAACTCAGGCCATTTAAGACTTTAGACGATAACCATAGGCGTAGCCAGGTGGAGGCAGGGGGGCCATTGCCACTCCTGGCTTGCCCTAAAAATTAAAAAAAAAAAAAAAAACAAATATATTTTTCCCATTGTGAATTTTTTTTAACTCCCCAATCCACTACATTAATTTAATTTTTTTTTTTATCTAAATAAATAATTAATAATCTATGTATATATTAATTGCAAACCCCCCCCCTCTCGCCCTAACAAGGGGTTGGCCCCTCCCTAACAAGGTGTCTGGCTACGCCTAAAATACGCGGCTAAATTAAATTATTTTTCTCTTTTTAGTTCAATTTAAATAAAAGCATTTTTTTTTAAAGTTTTTTTTTATATTTTTATTTAAAATGAGCTTAGATGATTTATTTAAAAATCAACTGTCAAATTAGTTCAGCATTCTTGCAATAGATGGCAGGCTAGTCTAACAGACGATATAGTATGGGTCGTTTTGATAACTTACATACCCCAACAGTATCGTATTCAGGGGGGGGGGGGGCCCAGGGGGCCGGGCCCCCCCCCCCCAAAGCCTTCTCCAAAACAAAAAATATATATTTCATATATAGGGTACGAGAAAGTAAAAATACCTATTGTTTTCCCTAATGATTTTTTTTTTTAAATAATTATTTTATTAACTCTCATAAATTCTAAAATCTAACAAAAAACTTATAAATAATTGAAAAAATCTCTAATATTTACGAATTTTGTATTAAAATTATTTTTTATTTCAAGAAAAAAAAATTTTTTTTTATTTGTTTTTTATTTATAATTATTATATTATCTAAAAAAAATTTCTCCACTTTAAGTTTCTTGGAGAAGAGGGGGGGGGGGGTTCATAAAACTTTTGGGCCCCCCCCCCCAAGCAGAAATTCTGGCTACGCTACTGTACCCCAACATTAAAATAGCCTCCCTATGGGGTAGGTAAGTTATCAAAACGACCCATTAGCCTATATCTTTTTTTTTCGACAACTAAGGCCTTTTAGACCCCATCCCTATTTATTTCAAATGATTTGTAGTCAATTCATAGCAAATTTTTGAATTACTTGATTTTTTGGGCATACTTTTATGACACTCTACGCCATCTTATCTGGAAAAAAACATGCGTAACCACTTCGCTCCCGTAGTCCCTTAAATGGTTCCAGGGGACCTCAAAACGCATTCCTCCTATCTTTCCTACGAAGTAACGTTACAAGAGTAAAGTGGCCTTACACAATTTTGAGAGCCAAATGAGTATATATATTTTAAAGAGCATCTAAAAAATAGTTGATTTAAGAATTTTAAACAAAATCGTTGGAGCTAATTTAGAGAAAATCGAAAAAAACTGAAAAAGTACATCAGTAAAGTACTAGTACTTTTTGGCCGATTTGGATTAAAAGACTTATTTTTACGCCACAGGAGGGTACCTAACTTAAATATAAAATTTCAACCTCTTAACTCAATTCATTCCTGGTTTAAATTGAACACACACACAGTCACAGACAGACCAACCATGTCGCGAAAACCACTTTTTTGAATTCAGGGAACCTTAAAACGTTTATATCCATCAAAATCTCGATATTTGACATAAATCCAATACTTTCTCTCTCTATATATTAACATATATAGAGGTAAGAGAAAGTAAAAATTTCTAATTTTATCTAAATACATAAATACATTATTTTTCCTCCAATTCCTTCACCCTTTACATCAAGTGTCTAACTACGAAATATCGCCTGCTGAGAATGCTGAGTGGCGAAAGTCTGAAAATTCAATTTTTGAATTAAGTGAAATAAACCGAGGAGATTTAACAGGAAATGTAGACATTTATTTATACAACAGAAATATATAAATAATAAACACAAACATCAAAATATAGTGTAGTCGTCTACACCATTACTATACAACATTTCCTCCCCAGGTAGTGGAGGTTTTAGGAACAAGAACATACCTGGTGCAAATGGAGGATGGTCAAGTATGGAAACGGTATCTGGATCAATTGATTAAAAGAGGAATGAGTAGGAGTGAAAATGAAGAGGTGAGAAATGAAGATGACGATTGTAAGATCGACAATCCTAAAGAGGTGGAAAAAGAAGATGGAATGAGGATTTGGAGAACACTGTCGACGGAAAATAACGTGGGTACAACAAGTCTGTCGTCGGAAGCAACAGGTCTAAGTCCGATGGATAATGAGGAAGCAAGGGTGACCTCAAGAGTTCGTCGGCAAATTAAGCCGCCTGACAGACTAAACCTCTGACTTAGTGGGGAGGAAATGTTGTATAGTAATGGTGTAGACGACTACACTATATTTTGATGTTTGTGTTTATTATTTATATATTTCTGTTGTATAAATAAATGTCTACATTTCCTGTTAAATCTCCTCTTCCCCTTGAAGTGCCGCTTCCTTCTTAATTGCAATATCTATTAATTCGCTAAGTTTCTTCGTATGATCCTCTTCACACAAACGCTCCAAAATTTTTCCTCTAATCAATCCAGTAACGAATTTGTCTTTAACAACCTCTTCCAAATATGCAAATTTGCAATTAATGGCCAGATTCTTAATTCTAACAAACCATTCATTAATACTCTCACCGCTTCTTTGCTGCGCCTTATAAAAATTAATTCTTTCCTTGAAAACTGATATGTGTGGACCATATTGCTTCTTCAACATTTCACATAATTGATCATACGTATTATCCTTCGGTAATTTTGGATAACATAAATTCCGGAGAGTCCTATAACCATTCGAACCAATGCTAGTTAACAATATTGAAATCTTCTTTTCAGGAGCGACCGAATTTGCAATAAAAAATTGTTCCATTCTCTCTTTATATAAGTCCCAATCCTCCGTTTCATTAAATTCAGACAGCTTCCCAAAACTAGCCAACATTTTGCTTATTTTGCCTCGTCGCCAGATGAAATAAACCGAGGAGATTTAACAGGAAATGTAGACATTTATTTATACAACAGAAATATATAAATAATAAACACAAAGATCAAAATATAGTGTAGTCGTCTACACCATTACTATACAACATTAAGCATACGAAACGTCTTCTCTTTGGAGTGCCAAAGTGTCGACTAATCATTTATCCAAAAATGAAAAACAAACAGCACAAATTTCAAATATTAGCAAAACGTTAAATATCCCTCACTGAAAATCCAGTCTATATAAACAACAAAGTAGAAATCAAAGATTTTAAATACTATATTTATACTAAAATTCTCTCTACCATCATGGGCGTAACTAGGTGCCCCCCCCCTCCCCCAGACTTAGAGGGCAGATACTTTAAATAAAAAATCTTCGATATAGAGGTATCGAATGGAGTCAGCCAAGGAAAAGTAAAGAAACAAATGTATATTGTAGACGTTTCACCCTCTTTCTCGGGACCTCTGGCCACAAATATTTATTAGAAATCAATATGAACATCAATTATATATATAAAATCATCTTTTGTACTGTTTATATTGGTCAGTCAGGTAGGAATATCTCAACAAGGCCTTATGAACACGTTCTTAGAAAGGGTCTGCCCTTATTGCTCATAGTATTCAGGGACATTTTTTTGAATTTGATAAGGTGGGGCTTTTATAATGAATGTTTGCCATTTATTTCTTGTTTACTTGTTTATAACTAGGATGTAAATATGCAAATTTTTCATTTATAATATCTACTGTATTTGTAAATTAGATCCGAAATGACTCAATATTCAATAGCTTAATCATAGGACTATAGGCTATAAAGGCTTTATTTTTGCTCCTGCGCTTTTCTTCTATATCAGAACTACACCCACTATAATCTAATATGTTTATTGATTTTTTTTTCAGTCGTGTGATCAAAACTCCGTTGGAATTGCAAATTTTGCGTTATGTAGCCGACGTCTCATCAAGAGCCCATTGTCAAGTGATGAGGTCCGTACGTCCTGGGATGCACGAGTATCAATGCGAGGCAACATTCCTTGAATATTGCTATAGCGTCGGAGGATGCAGACAGGTATCGAATTAAATCCAATTATAGGTATAGTAGACATCCACTTCACCGAATTTCACCAAGTTTAGAATGACTAAAATCTTACCCTATCAAAAACTTGATTCAGAAACGGATGAAAAAGCAAACGTAAAACATAAAATAGAGTTTTATAGATAGACGGCAAAATCAAATATGAAAAAATTCCCTCGGGCTCGGTGAAGGGTTTAGCGTGCTGACTTTGTATACCAAGGGTCGCGGGTTAGGATTCCAGGCAGTCCGATGATTTTATCTAAGCCATTTGGATACCAAATGGCTTAAATAAGAATGTCTGGACCCCGTCAAAGTCTTATATGGCCTGAGTTGCCGAAAAGACTGGGTGAATGTGTGTGTATGGCCGGCCATTCACGATCGCTCCAAATGGATGACATCCATTTGGATTACATCCAAAAAATTACCCCCATTTCGTGTGCTTTTCTTATAACCTATTTTGCATTAATATGGATACAGATTTATTTTTATTGGCTTCTGTTGGGGTATTAACTGCTGCTGCGAAGGCTTGAGGTCGCTCCACGTGAATTTCCACATTCACAATCAGTTGGAGTGATGGACGGATGGCTTGACGAAACTGGGTTTTGGACTGATTGGATTACAAACTCATCCTATCACTCCACGACATCCATTTGTTTTGCCCCACTCACGATCAGTTTTTGGAGTGACATCGCTCCATTTGGACGGATGGAGCGATCGTGAATGGCCGGCGTATGAGTGTGAGGGTGAATGAGAAAAAAGTGTGTATTGAAAAAAATATGAAAAAATGAAATTATTTTTTAAAAGTATCTTTTTTCAAGTCGAAGATACTCAATTTTTTAAGTATCTAAATACAAAATACTAGATACAATGATATTGTGTATTTAGATACTTGAATCTTACATTCCTACGCTCCCCCCTCCCCCCTCCACCCTAGACCAGACGACTAAATGAGTTAAATATTAGATCTAAATATTCATTCTAATAACAAAATATATTTAATATTATTTTTTTTTTTAGATAAATTTGTTATTTTTTGTCTTCACAATGAATAATACAATTTTTATTTTGTAAAAATATAAAGGCTGCCCCCTGCGCCCATCCTTTGATGCGCCCGGGGCTGGCACCCCCTTGGTCCCTCCCTTGTTGCGGCACTGCTTAGATACAAAAGTATCTTAGATACTTGTTTCTTGATACTGCCCTGTCGATTTATATTTAGTTTCCTCCGATATATTAGAATTCAAGATGTAATTGGAAAATATTTATATTTTGTTACCATGGAAACCATTTCCCATGAATTAAATTTTCTTATAATTTTCATTTTTTTTTTTTTTTAGGTTTCCTATACTTGTATTTGCGGAAGTGGTCCTCATGGTGCTATTTTACATTATGGACATGCTGGAGCACCAAACGATCGGCGCATTCAAGATGGAGACATGTTGTATGTTTGTTAATTGCTGGAGCTATTTTATTTTATTTGTAAATTTATAAAAAATTTTAAGGCTAATCTTTACTATAAAGTTCGCTCCCACCAGAGAGCGCTGACGTGCTCTACTCACGATTCTCTCGTTCTCCACTTTGTGATTCATTCTTTGAATTTAATTTTAAAATCGCCTTGATAATATTCAACATATACCATATACCTGAGGCAAAAATAAATAAAAAAAACAAAAAAATGAAAATAAAAATATTCAACATAACATGCTTTGGAAAAAAAATTGTTTATAATTAGAGAAGGAGGCCAAAGGGCGGATAATATTTTAAAGAACTTTCAGGGATCCCTTGTCCGAGAGCCGCCGGAGGCTTCTCGAGACCTTCGGTAATTAAGGAAGGTTCTCTTTTAGATTAAAAAATGTTCATCAAGAATATTAAAAAAAACATGCATATTAAAGAAAAGAACGAAAGAATCATGAACGAAGAACTAGTGTCAAAAAAGAACTAGTCAAATGTAAGCCAGCGCTCTCTGGTGGGAGCGAATTTTATAGTAAAGATTAATCCGAAGTTAATTTTCTCGGGTTGAGTCGCGTGTGATGTTGAGATTTACTCGACGTTTCGGCTCTCCTTTTGGAGCCATTTTCAAGAGAAGGAAGTTAGAAGGTAATGGTGGAGGGGGTTGTTTACGGTGTCGCAGTCTTGCTGGTCCCCAGGTCAATTTGGTGGATGCCTCAGAGGCTTGGTTTGGTCTCTGAGAGCTGGAGGAAGGTTGAGTGTGTGTAATTGTGTTTGTGTTCTTTTTAGATTGACTACTGGACCTCAATCTGCCCCGTAGGCCCCGTAGTCAACCTAAACAGAACACAAACACAATTACACACACCCAACCTTCCTCCAGCTCTCAGAGACCAAACCAAGCCTCTAAGGCATCCACCAAATTGACCTGGGGACCAGCAAGACTGCGACCCCGTAAACAAACTACCTTAACAATTCTCCCCTAATCCCATACTCTTGAAAATGGCCCCAAAAGGAGAGCCGAAACGTCGAGTAAATCTCAACATCACACGCGACTCAACCCGAGAAAACTTATCTTCGCATATATATAACTTAGAGAGATTTAGACAAGTAGCAATTGCAGGTACTTAAATTGTGTTTAAAAATTCAGACCAAAGTATGCAAGTCACTTATATTAACAATTATAAATAAATAACTTATTGTAGACTTGACGATGCCGGTATAAGGGTCGAAAGTGCAACAAAATGCTCATATGCAGTCGTCGGGGGTAACTTTTACACAAATATAAAGAAAGTCTCAACCTATTCCGATAATGACATACCTAGCTTCTCGGGCCCGCCTTCTTGCACTGGTTTTTTTCTTTATAAACATGGCTAGGCATAAATCAATTTTTAATTATTACACAAACACAAACTGACTGATTTGTGCTGAGTGTTCACCAGAGACCTCAACTTGTTATTATTTTCTATTTTATAAATACATTTATTTTATTTTTTTGTTTTTTTAAGGCTATTTGACATGGGCGCTGGATATTTTGGCTATGCTTCTGATATAACATGTTCTTATCCTGCCAATGGAAAATTCACAGAAGATCAAAAGATTGTCTATAATGCTGTTTTGAGAGCTCGGGATGCTGTTTTAGCTCATTTAAAACCTGGTAATTAATATTCAAATGTAAATACAGCCGACTCTCGATAATTCGAATTTTTCTATAGCTGTAAACTTTGATGTATTTTGATTCGCTCGATAACTTCGTAACAAGAGGACGAGAGAACGTTCCTTTGTCACGATGAATGCCAGGCAGAACTACGTCTCCCTTACTGTGTCCGAAAAAAATATCGTTGCTATGGAAAATAGTTAAAAAAATGTCAATATTTAATTTTTTTGTTCTTTTTCCTCCTTTTAATTATTTTTTGTCTGATTTCTTTCCTGGCTGCCATCCTACTCATATCTGTAAACTGTATGTTTTGGTTGACTGAGTTCATCAATGTTAAGAATTTGTCTAATTGTCTATTGGTACCCCCCCCCCCCCCCCAAAGACATTAGATATTGTCCACATATCTATACCATCCTAAAACGATATTAACTAATGGGTTCTTGCCGGACAAAAAACTATTCTCGAAATGGTCCATGAATATTTCTGCCAGTAAGGGAGACCTCGGCGATCCCATTGGTAACCCGCCCATTTGTTTGTAAGTTTTCCCATTAAACGCGAAATAGTTTTGGTCTAGGCAAGTTTCTAGAATCTTTATGATTGTGCGTTGTGCATCTGTGGGTTTAATTTTGAAATTCTTTCGCTAATGATATTTTTTAAATTTTCAGTAGGAATTTTTGTAAAAAGATTTTTTACATCAAAACAAACGAAATATATCATTGAAACAAAAAACCTTGTGTACTTGAATTTAATTCTCCTATTAAAAAATATAAATAATAAAAAGAATTTCTTTTCTTTCCTTTTGATAATTCAGAGTCTCGATAATTCGAATTTTCGAGAGTCGATCTCTTCCCCCCCCCCTCCTCAAATCAAATGACTACCCCTCTTGATACCCCACAGAAAATTTATTCGGGAGGGGTGGACCCTCCAACACCTGGCTTTTTCCTTTTCTCGATAGTGTCTTTTTATTCCTTATGTCGATCCTTACAACCAAAACATCTTTAAATATGGATCCATTAAGGGGGTTCAGGAGGTAGATGTTTCGCATGTTTTTCCCGAAAAGATGGCGTAGTGTGTCATAAAAAGTATGCCCAAAAAACCAAGTAATTCAAAAAATTGCCAAGAAATGTCAGAATGGTAGCTAATAATATTTAATGCTTTTGGTTGATTTTCATTGATCTTTTACCAATAAATACTTTATAAATATTACTATATATTATATATCTTTTATAAAAGCATATAAATATATAAATATAGGCCTTTAGGCGATCGGCTGTTAGACTAGCTTGCCATCTATTGCAAGAATGCTCAACTAATTTGACAGTTGATTTTTAAATAAATCATCTAAGCTTATTTTAAAAATTTCTTAATTAATATGTGATTAATAATAACAATAAATTCATTTTGAAATTAAAAAAAATTAAAGATTATTGGGACTGATTGTTTTTTTGTATTTGCTTGATAACAAAAAAATTAATTTCCTTAATTTTTTAATAAGTTATTAAAAAAATTATAGCTCGATGTCCCACTAATCTCTTATGAATTTCATTCATTAAAAAAAAACCGCATTGAAAAATTCCTTATAATAGTCTACGTTTAGACGCTGCTCCTGAACCCCCTTAATTATGAATGTCTTGTTTCATTTGATTATTCCCCTTTTATTTGTGTATTTTTGAAATTTTGGAGAAAATAGGGAGGGGATGGGATGAGTTTGAACCCCATAATCTGCCCCTAGGCTTACATTTTTTCCCAATAAAAACATAAGTAAAATTTCCCTAGTAAGCATGTTACATTTGCATCTTCACCTAGCAAGCCCGGCGAGGCTAAGAATTTTTGTTAAAATGTGAAAATTATAAGACTCCTTAATATTTAAACCTAGTAATTTAATTTTTAAGACTCTCCGTTAAATGTGATTTCAATAAAATTGTTTGTTTCAGGTGTCTCCTGGGTAGAAATGCATAAATTGGCAAATCGTGAAATGTTAACTGAACTACGTGATAAGGGAATACTTAAAGGAGAAGTGGACGATATGATGAGGGTAAAATATCCATACAGACAATATATTTGATATGAATCCAATACTTTCTCTCTATTATTAATTGCTTCAGGCCGACGTTTCGGTCAGATATACGACCATCCTCAGGGCTACAATCAATAACAGAAAGGAGCGAGTGAGTTTACAGTCAAAAAAAGAAATTTTGTTTTCTTTCATCACATGCGCACAAAATTGACAAATAATTATAATAAAATCAATGATAAAATTAAGAAACATAAGTTACATAAAAGGTATCCCTATATATATATATATATATATATATATATATATATATATATATATATATATATTAATATATATAGGGATATATATATATATTTATAAATAAAAAAAAAATATATATATAATATATAACAACCTGAAGCGCGATGTATATAAAAATGATCTTAGCCTGGACAGAACCACTCCAGACCACATTTGGGGAATGGAGACGGGTATATCGAAGAAGCACATACAAGCGTGGAAAAGAATAATGAAATTTATTCTAAGGATGGACAAAATGGGAGAAGAAAGATGGACGAAAATTTGGTATAGTAAGATTCTGAGAGATATGGAGAACGGACTGGACGGGCAATGGGGAAAGGAGATGAAAAGAGAACTGGAGAAGATTGGTAGACCCGGAATCTGTCTGGATTGGAAGAAAGAAATGGAAGAGACTGAGAAAATAGACGAGATGGAGAATATCCTAGAGAGAAGACTGGAACAAGTAATCCAGAAGAATTGGAGCCAAATAGACAAATCCCAGTACAATCCATTCTCCGGGCAGATAAAGAAGACGATCGGACCTGAGAGAAGCATGCGAAGAGAATGCCCAAGCAAGAAGCGGAAACCTGGCCCTTTTCGGAAAGGGGAAAAGAGGTTTGAGGTGTAGAGTGTGCGGAATCGAAGACGAGACGGTCGAACATCTTATGTGCTGCGAGGCGATCGAGGGAACCACAGGGAAGAACTTGGGAGACCTCTGGAGCAGATTGGAAGGACCCAGGATGGATGAAGATCTCCTGGAATCTTTGAAGTAGCTCGAGGGAAAATGAGAAAAGAGGAGACGATTTAAGAAGAATGTGATACTTTCTTTTGTGACCTTCTTATATAAATGTATGTAACAACCCCCAAAGCCTAGAAATAGGCAAGGGAGACAAATAAATAATTAAATAATTATTCGGAGACTTATCGATGCCAGAATTTATTAGAAGACAATTATTACAGAATAGTTCTGGGACACAACTGAAGGCCGATCGCGACACCCTAGTGTGTTTGAGAAACACTCCTCTACTACAATATAGATTTATTTTTTCTGAAGCGAATTATTTCTATAATTCGCTATTTGTGTATTGTCAACCATTATCCTGGTCATGTAAGTGACCCATGTTGTGTAAATAAAATTTGATTTTTTTGTTTAAGTATAATTCTTTAATGTTTAATAAAGAGCTATAATTGAAATATAACAACCTGAAGCATGTCAACAAAACTCCTCAAAATGTCGAATGGCACAATTGTGTAAAATATTTTTAGCCATTTTATAAGGACCAACAGGCTAACAGGCGAGTCAAGGTTAGATTGACACGAGCTCTCTATGAAACAAATTTATGTAATATGAAAGGATATTATTTTTAGAATAAAAGTATCTAAATCCATTCGATTAAATGATTAAAAAATACTATACAGGGTGTCCGGTAAAGAATGGATAACCTTGAAATGTCTTATAGTATAACTTATGGCCGTTCAGAAAAAAAATTGAAACAAAATATATCATAAGTAGTACCTAAGATATGATTTTTTTAAAAGAAAGGTCTAATTCTTTTACCTTGTTTTACTTTTATGAACACTACGATCAGAAATGAATGGATTCCATCGGTTTGTTGTTATTTTATTATTATACACGAACTATGCTAATAGATAAACAGTGAATAGTATGACTAGCTATTGCACTTTTTTATTAAAAATTTATTTACTTTGAATCAGTGTTAAAACGACCACCTGGCTATTTTATTGGAATTTGCTAATTTTTTAATAAAAAAGTGCAATAGCTAGTCATGCTATTCACTGTTTATCTATTAGCATAGTTCGTGTATAATAATAAAATAACAACAAACCGATGGAATCCATTCATTTCTGATCGTAGTGTTCATAAAAGTAAAACAAGGTAAAAGAATTAGACCTTTCTTTTAAAAAAATCATATCTTAGGTACTACTTATGATATATTTTGTTTCAATTTTTTTCTGAACGGCCATAAGTTATACTATAAGACATTTCAAGGTTATCCATTCTTTACCGGACACCCTGTATATATTATATGTATGTATGTATGTTCTATAGAAATCTACAATTTTCAATGAATCCATTTGAAATTAAGTACGCATATATGGGAAAGTAACGTAATAATAATTTGAATCTCTCATAAATTAATTAATTAATAAGAGAAAGTTGTATGCTCTGTGACCAGTTCCACCAGGAAATAAAATTACCCCCTCCTCTGGATCCGCCCTTGCACCCACCAGTAGAAGACGAGAAAGCTGCAGCTTCTATTAATTTTAAGAGTAATTCTCGTCAGAGAATCGAATTTTAAGTTCATGTTGTATGCGTGAGTGCGCAAGGAGAAGTCATCAATCGACGAACAAGTCTTTTTTTATTTTAAACGAATTAAATAAATTAGGTTCGAAGACTTCAAAGGTCTTCCATTACAGCTTTACTGCCTCAAGGGCATTCTTCGCCTCACTTTAAAAAGTTTTTTCTTTTTAGAATCACCTTGGAGCGATCTTTCAACCCCATGGTCTTGGCCATCTTATTGGATGTGATGTACATGATGTTGGGGGTTATCTTCCAGGGAATCCAGCACGTCCCAAGGAGCCTGGACTTTCTAAACTCCGTACAGCTAGGTTAGTTTTTTTTAATTTGCGCTCTCTGCTGGTAATGTGTAGTCTCCCCCCCCCCCCCCCCCCAGGTCGGATCGAGTTGGCAAAATCAAGACCAGTTGGAAAAATAAAGTTTATTTAACAGAAATTAATTTATATTTTAATTTAAAAAAAAAAAATTAAATTAATTTCTTTTTTTCTAACCGCGGCCCGCCTTGAACACTTTTAAAAATTTATTTATTTTATTTTATTTATCCTAAAAACAATGTCTATAGTTTTTGTTAAATTTCCAGAGTTTTAGAAGCTGGAATGGCCCTAACTGTGGAACCAGGATGCTATTTTATCGATACTCTACTAAAAAAGGCAATGGATGAACCTTTATTGAAACGTCATCTAGTTCTTGAAGCCATTGATCGTTTAAGAGAATTCGGCGGTGTTCGTATTGAAGATGATGTTGTTATCACTGAAGATGGTGTTGAGAACTTGACCAAAGTCCCTAGAACGTAAGTATATAAAGACAAGAAAAAAAATGAAATAACAAAGAGGCACCAAGAAAAATTCCCAGGAATTATTTCTAATAGCCGAGTCAAATTAAGATTTCACCTCGGAATCGACGATAATAAGCTGAATTTTTGTATGAACCTTTATTTTGGCATTATAAATGATGTCTTAAAAGGCACATATAATCACAAGTCCGAGTCACAAGATATTCAAGGTCAAAGGTCACGAAAATCAGTTTTTCGCGAATATTTCGCTTCCTTTACCTTAAATTATATTTCGACCTATTGTAAAACTCGTAGAGTAGAAAATTGTCTCAATTTTTGTCTGAAACATTTTTTTATACTACTAACCGTTTTTGAGGTAGAGCGTAGAGAGCAGCGCACAGTCTTACGGTAAATGGCTTAATGGACGTAATGTGTGACTCATGGTATTTTACAGTATTGTACTTCGTATAAAGTTTATTATTGATTAAAAAACTATAAGTATAAAACAACTGCCATTATTTACTTTCTAATTAATAATTATTTTATATTTAATTAAAAATCATTAACTCATATTTAACTATAGTGATATTATACTTTAATTCCGTTTTATATTTCTTGATTATATTTTAGGTAGAAAAGACTTGTAAACGAAAAGAATATATTTTATTTATATCTTTATTTATTATTCATATATCACATACATTTATTACAATTTCAGTTCAAATATTGGAAATTTGGGTTAAACTGTTCTCCAGCTTGGGGCCAGTGAAACGAACAAGCTTCATCATACTCGTATCAAAATAATCTTGATGAAGAGAGTGAATATGATTATTTGAGAATTTTTAAATATGGTCTATAATTAAAAATTCTCCTAATAATAATCTTTCAAACCCCAAAAGCTTTAATAAACACAGAGTGAATATGACCCCGAAGTCCTTGAAGGTTTGGTGAGAAATTTTATCGATAACGAGGATGATGTTAACGAATCACAAATTACTGAACGGCCGGATGAAGAAGAAGTTCTTCTTCTTCATCCGGTCGTCTTCTAAGAGAATTAAGTTCCATTTGCCAAATATAATATAATTAAGGTCAACCAAAATCCACCCAATATTTGAACAGAAATTGTAATAAATGTATAATATGCGATATATGAATGATATAAATAAAATATATTCTTTTCGTTTACAAGTCTTTTCTACCAAAAAATATAATCAAGAAATATAAAACGGAATTAAAAGTATAATATCACTATAGTTAAATATGAGTTAATGATTTTTAATTAAATATAAAATAATTATTAATTAGAAAGTAAATAATGGCAGTTGTTTTATACTTATGGTCATCAGGGGCGGATTAAAGGGGAGGGGGCGAGGGGAGCGATCGCCCCCCCCCCCCCCCCGAGAAGAAATTCACAATGTTATAAAAACTAGTAATCTAAAGAAATTATGATTTCCGGGCTTTAATTTCAATTGAATTTGTTACCAATCAATTTAAATAAATAGGAAAGGGGTCTAAATGGCCATAGATGCCCACAAAGTCCTTAAATAAAAAAAAATAAAAAAAAAACCGCCCCCCCCCCCCCGACAAAATTGCATTAATCCGCCACTGATAGTCATATAATAAACTTTATACGACATAAAAAACAAAACCGTAAAATACCACGAGTCCCACCAGTGGCGTAACGTTTTTTTGCTGCCCCCCCCCCCCCCCCCCCGCAAACCTTTATTTCGGGCCCCATTATTAGACCATACAAAAAATATTTTTAAAATACTGTATATCCTTGAACCCTGAGGGCCCGGGCCCTCTCAAAGAGAAATGTTCATTATTTTTTTTTTTTATCTAAATTTTTCCGTTTTTGTCGGAGCCCTCAGGAGATACAGTTTTTAGCCAGGCCCGGCCCGTGGGCCTCCCAAGGTCCGGGGCCCCCCGTGTCGCGGGGTCTGCGGGGGCGTACGTTACGCCACTGAGTCCCACATTACGTGCATTAAGCCATATACCGTAAGACTGTGCGCTGCTCTCTACGCTCTACCTCAAAAACGGTTAGTAGTATAAAAAAATATTTCAGACAAAAATTGTAGACAATTTTATACTCTACAAGTTTTGCAATAGGTCCAAATCTTATTTAACTTTAAGGTATGGGAAGCGAGATATTCGCGAAAAACTGATTTTCGTGACCTTTGACCTTAAATATTTTGTGACTCGGACCTGTGATTATATGTGCCTTTTGAGACATCATTTATAATGCCAAAATAAAGGTTCATACAAAAATTCAACTTATTATCTTCCATTTCGAAGTTGACCCTTATCTTATATTCACCTAATTTGGCTGGGCTGCAAGGCTAATAGCTTTCTTTACTGAAGGAATAATTATTAATTATATTCTTTGTTTTCAGCATTGAAGAAATTGAACATATGATGACCATGGATGCTGATATAAAATCTTATGGAAAAAACGTGAAATGCCCTAAAAATTAATTAAAATTTTGTTTATTTTTTTTTTAAATATATTTTTGTTGAATATAAAATAAAAAATATCTAAATTTTGGGATTATCGGTCAAGACATTTTAAATATAGTTTGTTCATGGATATGTCTATATACAAATGAAATAAATAAAAACATTTATTTTTTTATATAATAGAAAAATTTATTAAAAACAAAAATTAAAGGAATTTATTCTTTTTATTTTTTAATACCATTTATTTTATTTTAAAATCATAAACTTCTTCGCTATTTTACAAATGAATCAGTTATTTGAGAAACCCTATAAGTCAGTGAGTGAGTATAAAAAGCTGCAAAGCTGCATCCCAGAAGAAGAGGTACAACGACATTTTAAACTGGCCCACAACAACAACAACAACAACAAATAATGATGGATCACGATGACTGTTAGGGCCGGTTTTTTCATGTTTGGGTAGAAAGTTAACCTATGGGTAGTGTGCAATGCAGAAACTCTCTTCAGTATTAAGGGTTTTTTGAAGTTTGCTACTAAATAAAGACATAAAATATAAAAATTATTAAAAATAAAAATTGAAATTAATTTAAAAAAATATTATAAATTAAAATAATTAATTTTAAAAAAATTATTTTTTTAACTAAAATTTAAAATTTGAAATGCTTTAGTTGAAGCTGATGTTAGCTTGGTCTCGCCAGAGGGAGTTGGCCAACCCTCGAACATAGTTCCAATTTGGATATTAGAATATATTCAAATAATCATCTTCAACACCTTGCCAAATATCTAGGAATATTATCCTGACTGACATAAAATGAATAATAACAAAAAAGAATATGTAGTAGCCTAATTGGGGGCTTTAGAGCGCTTTCAGCGACACGGGCCATTCGCGCCACAGACATTGCTTACATATATCATCAAATTTCACAAAATTGCTTAATTATATTAAAAACAGTACTTATAATGCTAGTTTTCCTTGCTGCGGCCCTGATCATATACATTAATACATAGGTTAGTTTTAACAATAGCAAACAACACGTTGAAGAAATCTTACAAAATAATACAATTATTGCTGTTGGAGTGGAGTCAGCCAAAGGGAATAATAAAAAGACAATTTTTTCTGTCGACGTTTCGAGCGCGGTTACTTGTAGAGGTAAAGGTGGTATTATGAGCCCCTAGTTTCTTTTTTGTTATAATAAACTTTTTTAAATAATTTTTGCTAAATTATTTGTGTTGAACTTCAACTATAACAATTGATGAATATATTTAAAAAGTATGAAGTCGATTAAATACACAGAAAGTGAAATAATAACAAAAAATCAAAAAAAGTTCGTTTTGTTGAAAAAATTTTCTGTGCTGGTATTATGAGCCCCTAGAGTAAATACATGAAAAAGAGTGTTAAAAAGAGGTTAGTAATACAAATATCCTTTATGAAAATTGTATTTTGTTAATTACAAAACTATATTAGTGTAAATAAGTTGGAAAACAGAAAATATTTTATGATCTGCAAAAGTCACAAATATAAACATCTTTTTCAGTCCCAGCACAGTCATTGTGCGCCCACATTTCACACATCAGGCACTGTATCCACAGTTCTCCTTGATGATTGGCAGAGTAAAGTCCTTCACAAAACTTATAGGGCGTATGCTCATCTCCGGAATTATCAACTCCCACTGGCATTTCCAAAACGGACTCTCCGGTATTGACGGACCCACAAAAATTGGGGCTCTTATACCAGGCACAGAAGGGGGGCTCACATTACCGACATAGCCATATTGAATTTCCTCAAAGCATATTCTATCTTTGTTACTGTCTAAATTAATTATCACCTACATTAAATCAAAGCTTAAAACCTACTCTATTAGATTGCGTAGCCTATTAAAGTAAATACAATTGAATAATAATCATAATTAAGGGCTAAATAGGTACCTTTCAAAGTTTTTTAGTAGAAGAAAACACAAACACCTGATTTATCCACCATCTATCATCAACAACTGAACCAAAGCTCTCTAGAGGCCTAAAAAAAGAACGGAACACAGTGTTTCCATCATTCCCCATTAGATTGTGTGAACTCTATGACGAGATATATTGGGGGCTCATAATACCTACAGGGCTCATATTACCACCTTTACCTCTACTAATTTGCTAATTATCTAATTTGCAAATTATTCTGGTTTTATTCTCCGGTATACGTATGGTCCAGCAAAAGTCCTAATTCTAAGAATTGTTTTTTGTTGTCAAGGCATCTTCGCCACGATCCAGGGCAATTTGCCAGTCCGTTTGAACGTCCAATAATCGTAGCAGAGTTTGCCAAGCACAAGCACGATCAGCAACGCCAACACCATATTCAAAAGATCAATAGGCTCAAGCAGAGGCGAAGGGCCTTCTCGACACACTACACTTCTCGAGAGTGACGTCACCTGCATAAACAAGTCAAGAAACAATCAAAAATGTTTTGTTTTTTTAAGAGAATTCATTCTTCTCACCGGTTTAAGCGAGTTCTCATCTCCCCGGTGATAGGCACATCGGATGTTGCCTCCATCCTTCACAATTGACATATATTTGGCCAATAATTCCTGAAATATATAAAGTTTCATTCATTTCTAATCATAGGTTCCAAGTCCAAGGGTTTTCTGAAGGCTAAGGTCTGGTGTGACCGACACAACTTTCCATTAACGCAGGTAAGCTCTTTGACTACCCCTGGTCGTACCGTACCTGGAAGCTGGGAGTGAAGTGACAGTCACATTTCCAAGGATTCGAGCCTAGTGACAAAGCCACAGCATTTCCGTTGCGTTGTAGAGAGTTATCTAGAGCATAAGTGGGAATGGTCTCTAAATAATTGCGTCGCACTGATAACAAACGGAATCTCGCCAGCCAGGGCGAAGACTCGAGCAACGCCAACGACTTTAATCCGTTGCCTTCTAGATGGAGATCCAATAACTCTCCGTAGCCACTCTGCCCGCTCACCAAGAGACTCAAATTGGTGATCTAAAAAAAAAAGTAAAAATATTTATATTTAGTTAATTGGCAAAAATATCCCTAAAAGTCAACAAACGTTGTTGTCATCAACTCGGAGAGTTTTGGTGTGGCTCGGGAGAGGTCTGGGAAGCATTTCCAATCCTCTTCGACTACAATCCACGGCTACTTGAGGTTCCAGATGCTCTGCTTGCCGTCTCTGCAGATCTGCCCCTTGCCAGACGATACTTGACACAGAACATTCGCACATTCCGGGACATTCTCTTTTCAGTCTCTTTAGAATCTTCAAAACGGGCACGAGAGGTTTTTCGTTATAAGGCGAAGTACAAACGAGATGCTCCCTATCCACGACAAGGTCAGAGAGAGAGACATTCCTCAGCCACATCAACTGCGGAGACAAACAATCCCATCGATTTCCTTAAAAAAAAATCTGGTGTGACTGGCGCACTGTACACAACTTTCTCTTACCTTCGGTAATCGAAAGTTGTGAACTGTGCTTGTCACACCAGATTTTTTGTGTCGACATGTATTTAGTTTCCGACAGTACGGTTCATTCGATTTTCAAGATGTAAAATTTATAAGTATGGCAAAATATTTATATTTTGTTACCATGGCAACCATTTCTCTTATCTTTTCTATGGAGTACAAGAGTAAAGTGGTCTTCAGAAGATTTCAATGACAAAATGAGAATATACATTTTAAAGAGAATCTAAAAAATAATTGATTTTTGAATTAAAAAAAAAATCGTTGCAGCAAATTTAGAGAAAATCGAAAAAAACTGAAAAAGTGCATCAGTAAAGTACTAGTACTCTTTGGTCGATTTTGTTCAAAAGCTTCGTGTCACGTCCCAGGGGGGTGCCTAACTTAAATATACAATTTCAACCTCCTAGCTCTCTTCGTTCTTGAGATATTTTGTTCACAGACCGACACACACACACACACAGACAGACCATGTCGCGAAAACCACTTTTTTGGATTCAGGGGACCTCAAAACGTAAAGATCCATCAAAATCTCGACATCGAATTTTTGACATGAATCCAGGGCCGGAACTAGGAGATTTTTTAGGGAGGGCAAAATTTAATTTGCCGCCCTCTCCAAAATTTTCTATACAAAATTCATATAATTTTACCTTTTTTTTAGTAAATATTTCTTTAATTGCCGCCCCCTAAAATCTGCCGCCCGGGGCACACGCACCCACTGCCCCCCCTAGATCCGGCCCTGCATGAATCCACTACTTTCTCTCTCTATATATTAACATATACATAACATATACAGTAGAACCTCGATAAGTTAAACCTCGCTAAGTTCAAAACCTCCGTAACTTAAAAATTTTTTCAATTCCCTTCCCTTGAGAGCGTAAAACCTCTATTACTTAAAGAACAAAACCTCTGTAACTTAAACAAATATTTTGAGCATAGCCCTCGATAACTTAAAATAATATTTTGGTGACCTCTATAACTTAAAGTATTTCTTTACATATCATCGAAAAAATAGTTAATGCAGAAAATCAAAAATACATGAAGCAGAAAAAAATTACTGATTTTTTGTAAATAAATAAATCTATTAATTTAATTTATATTTAACTAAACTATTCTAAATAAACAAATAGATCAAACGAAATTCCTTTTTCACTCACGTGCCCAAAGTCAATAAACCTCGGTACGTTAAAAATTATATTCAATAACCTCTCTAACTTCAACTCTCGATAAGTAAAAAACTCGATAACTCAAATTTCTAACCGTTTCCCTTGAACTTTAACTTATCGAGGTTCTAGTGTATATAGAGGTACGAGAAAGTAAAAAATTGATTTTCGATCAATCACGAATAGTGGTCCAAGTGTAGTTTGTTTCTAGCTTCTGCAACTCTACTTTCGACGTTTTTTTAGCACTTTCACTCGTTATAAAACAATAAACAAGAGATATTTAAAAAAATCTGGAAATCCTAGCTGAATTGTACCTGAAGAAGGCCTCAGAACGAGGGACCTCCGAAACGTTGTAAATTTCATAATTTCATTTGGCTATATTTACCCTTTTTTTAATGACACCTGTATGATTTTGTTTTGATTTTTTTTTCAAAATTAAACGAAAATTTTCTATTTCTTCTTTGATTATTTCAAAAACTATTCAGTTTTTGAAAAAATGTCAAAGAATAAAAACTTTTTAAAATAGAGTATTTTATCATAATATAACAAAGAAATTGAAAATTTCAAAATTTTTGAAAAAACTTTTCAAGTAAAGTACTACTTCCAAGTGACGTATTTACTCCAAAAGTTGATAGAAATCTACAATTTTAGTGTAAGGAGCATATACCAAATTTCATCTATCTAGTTGCTTTGGTTTTTAAGCAATCGTGTTTACACACACACACACACACACACACACACACAGAGACAGACATAATGCCAAAAATGTTTTTTTTTGGACTCAGGGTGGTCTAAAACGTGGAGAAACATCAAAATCTCGAAGTCGAATTTTTTTACGATTACAATACTTTCTCTATACGAGAAAGTAATAAGTGGAAAATCACAATAGAGACCAGCGTTTTCGAAACTGTGAGGCGGCGCGGACTAGTCTAAGGGGAGGCGCGAATATTGGCCTCCAAGATCAATTTTCCAAATGATTGCTAGGTTTATAAATAAAATAATAAAATAATTTAGAAGATTCTGGGACGGAGTTTTTAATTTAAATAATAAATATGAATAAATAAAAAAAAATATTTTTATATAAATTTATATTTTTTAGTATTAAAAATTTTTGTTTTTGTATTATTTTATTAAATGTGTGTGGAGGGGGGGGGGCGTCATAAGATTAAATATTTTTAAGGGAGGCGTTGAAACATAAAGTTTGGAAAGCCCTGGCCTAAAATAAGATTCATTCTAGATAATTATACTCTGTGTAAAACTCAAAGGCGGATCCAGGGAAGTTTTTCAGGGTTTTAATTATTTTCTGGCCAGACGCCGAAGGCGATAGCATCGTTAATTATTTTATTTATTATGATTGGGAAAGGGGTTGATAAATTGAAAAAAATGTTTTTTAAATTTATTTGTGCTAAATCGAAGTCAAATAAATAGAAAAGATTGAAAAAATAGCGTTGATAGGGGAATGAAGGGTTGATTATTTAAGACAGGCCTTGGAATATTCCAAATCACTTGTTGACATTCTTTTCGATTAAAGAAAAATATATTTTTTTACTTTTAATAAAAAGGGAATTGTTATTTTCATCTATTTTATTTTTATTCCTATAAAGCAGGGGTGGGCAAATACTTTTAAGCCAAATGAAATTTTCAAAATGTCTCCCGGGCAGGAGGACTATACCGCAAGCGAATGTTTTGGGTGAAGTTTTTTCTCTGCCCAAGAAATTTTCTTGACAAAAACACTCTAAGTATCATTTTAAAGCATTTGGACAAAGAAATTTGACAGTTAATAATAGATAATAGTAATAATAAATTGTCTTATTTGGGTGTCCATGCGAACAATTCGTGCCCAGTAAAATATGTCACGTAATTTTTAAAGAAATATGATCTATTATATTAAATTAATGGTCATTAAATAAATCAGTTAATGAAAGATTATAATCGAACAGACCTAGTATGTTCCATATATTAAAGTAGGCATATGGTTACAGCTCTTCGAAATTATAATACTCTCTATTATTTATATATTTCATTATTTATATGTACACTACGCACACTAATACTGTTGATTTCAACAAAATCGCATAAAAGGGATTTTTCAACGGGCCGGATAAAGTAAGCAAAAGGGCCGGATCCGGCCCGCGGGCCGGCTTTTGCCCACCCCCGCTATAAAGAGATAAGAGAGACGAATTTCTCGTCCAGTCGAGTCGAGCGCGTTGCTGGCAGGCAGGCGCGGAGCTTTTGCTCTTATTTATTTGTGTGCAAAGTGAATCAAAGTGAATAATTAACAGTGGCGATCCCAGGATTTTGTCAAGGGGGGGGCCCAAATTTTTTTTTTTTTTTTTTATTCATTTAAGCTCTTTTTTTGGCAGCGAAGGCCATTTAGACCTATTTTTATATATTTATTTCACCTGGTTTGGTAGCCAATGGCCCAAAATTTATGATGTAGGGAAGGTAAAGAATAGGGTGGCGCAAAAATCTGACTAATTTTTTTTTCGACCTCGTGTTAGTCTAAATCAGAAGAGAGGTCGATTTGCACGTATTTTACATGAAATCTAATATGTTAAATAATATATCGGGAATAGAATATTTAAAAGTTAATTTTTTTTTTCAAAATTGCACAATAAAGATAATTTTATCACGAATCCAATGATGTACGGTTGCCTGCGGGAAACCTGTGCTGAGTCCCGGTTGTTGCGGTTACTTTACATATGCACTTTTTCTGTTTTTTTTTAGATTTTATCAAAATTCCCTCTTACGATTTTAATTAAAATTCAAAAAACAATTATTTTTTAGACTCTCTTTAAAATGTATATTCTCATTTTCGGGTTGAAATCTTTTGAAGACCATTTTACTCTTGTACTTCATAGGAAAGAGAAGAAATGGTTGGCATGGTAACAAAATATAAATATTTTCCTATACTTATAAATTTTACATCTTGAATTCGAATGTACCGTACTGTCAGAAATTAAAAAATATGTCGACACAAACAAATCTGGTGTGAGAAGCACAGGACATAATTTTCGATTCTTCTTAGGTAATCGAAACTTGTGTACAATGGCAACCATTTCTCCTATCTTTCCTATGAAGTACAAGAGTAAATTAAAGTGTTCTTCAAAGGTTTTCAACCCGATAATGAGAATATACATTTATTTTAAAGAGAGTCTAAAAAATAATTGTTTTTTGAATTTTAATCAAAATCATAAGAGGGAATTTCGAGAAAATCTAAAAAAAACCGAAAAAGTGCATCTGTAAAGTAACCGCAGCAACCGGGATTCAGCACAGGTTTTCCGCAGGCAACCGTGCATCATTGGATTCGTGATAAAATTATTTTTATTTTTAATTTAAAAAACAAAATTAGTTTTTAAATTTGTAATTAATTATAGTTTGCACAGGAATTTTTCAGGCAACCTATTCAAGATATATTATTTAACATATTAAATTTCATGTAAAATACGTTTCTTCCAATAAACAGCTGGGTGCAAATCGACCTCTCTTCGGATCCCCTTATATATAACAATATTTTTTTAGTTTCTCATGTTTTAATAGACCTCTCCAAAGATGAGCTCAAAAAAATTTTTTATGGGTTGAAAATTTGAGAAACGTATTTTTTCTCGTCTAAAATTTTACCATAACGAGAAAAAAAAATCGATTTTTGACGAATTTAAAATTTTTAAAAATTTTGAAGGGGTATGGAAAAATTTTTGAAAATGAGGCATTGAAATTTGCGTTTTTAGATACCCTGAGACGTGAAAAATTTATAATTTTTTTGTTTAGTTTTAAAATATTAAATAAAACTTTTGAATTTTTGTCTGTCCAAAGGGGGGAGCCCGGGCCCCTCTGGGCCCCCTCCCCCTGGGACCGCTAGTGATAATTAATATAGTGTAATCCACCCTGACCTCACCGTCAGCCAGCACACCCTCTTGGGCGTCTTATTAAAGGTAATTATTATGCATTTTATTGAAAAAAAAAAATGATATAAACAAATAATTTGACTGCGAAAAACGATTCTTTTGAATATGAAATTAAATATTTTGTATTTCACTAAGGGCAGAATGAATGAATTATATTTATTTTGCTCTGAGGCGATTTGCCTCCTAGAGCATTAATATTACATAGTATTTACAATTTTTATATGTAGACTGTATTTACAATATAACAAGAAAATAAAAAAAAGAAAAATTGCATTTTACTAGGAAAAACATTCTCCCTCCCACTACAGAAATTGCTCCTGTTCTTTTAGTAAAAAAGAATAAAATTTACTTTTGAACGATTCTAAAGAATTTAAAGACCTGATATCGCTAGGAATCCTGTTCCATACCCTAATTGATGTCACTAGAAAAGAGGTGTCGAATGCGGCCGTCCGATGAACCGGCATTCGCAAATCCAAAAGATTTGCCCTTGGCACAGCCCTGCTACACTCACCCCTGAAAACGTAACTTTCATAAAGATACTTGGGCATTTTGTTTTTCAGGATGCCGAACACATAACACCCCATCAAATATTCTCGACGTCGTTTTAACTTGAGCCATCCAAGTCTACTATAATAAGGTGTTATGTGCTCGTCAAGAGGCAAATCAAAGACAAATCTAACACAAGCATTAAGCACCCTCTCAAGAGTCAAACCACGCTCACCAGTCATACCGCTGTAAACCAAACAACAGTAGTCGAAGTGGGGCAGGATGAGAGAATTTACCAATAATTTTCTTATTGATGGGGGGAGGCAGTCTTTGTTTCTCTTAAATTGGAAAAGACTGGAATAAACCTTTCTAGATACTTCACGGACATGCTCTCCCCAACTTAAGGTCCTATCGAGAGTGACGCCTAAATTCTTGACAGAAATAGAATAATCTATCTGTTTTCCGTCAATAATAATAGGTGGAATGTTAGGTAGCTTGTGAACATAAGCGCCACTTCCGAAAACCATTGCCTTAGTCTTTTCGATGTTTAATTTTAACTTCTTGCCTCGCACCCAATCGACTATTCGACATACATCCTGATTTAAGAGATAGATTGCCTGGTCTAGGTTATCAAATTTGGAAACGATATAGATCTGGAGGTCGTCGGCAAACAAATGGTAACGGGAATTTATCAAGTGCTGTCCGACATCATTTATAAAGATAGAAAATAAGAGGGGACCCAACACAGACCCTTGAGGCACCCCCGAAATAACCGGCAAGAGTCCAGAACCGCGACCATCCCAATCGACCACCCTCTGACTTCTCCCAGACAAATACGATGCAAACCATGCGGTTGCCGATCTAGATAGATTGAGCCTATGGAGTGACCTGATCAAGATAGAGTGATCGACCATATCGAAAGCTTTGCTAAGGTCAAAGAGCACCATAACCGTCAGTTGCTTCCGATCAATGGCCATCTTTATATCGTCAGTTACCTTAAGAAGAGCCGACTGTGTGCTGTGATATTGCCTATATCCAGACTGGTACGGGTCGAAAGCATCCAGATCCTCCAAATATTGTGTCAAATAATGATGGACAAGTCTCTCAAGTATCTTCGATAAGGTGCAGAGCAGGGAGATAGGTCTATAATCCTTACATTCAGAGGGATTTGAGATCTTGGGCAATGGTCGAACAATTGATGTTTTCCAGGAGCGGGGGAAGACTGACTCTTGCAGACACCTATCAAAGATATGAACCAACACCGGTAAGATGCAAGGAGCGGATAGTTTAATTAATTTCAAAGGTAACTCGTCAGTTCCTTGTGATTCCGATCCAGGCATGTTTATAAATTTAAGGACGAGGTGTGGTTCAACGCTAGGAAAGAAAAATCGTTCAGAGTCGAAAGTGTACCCCTTGAAAAGTACATCACTGTCTATATCCGGAATACCACTACCAGGGTTTCCTCCGGACACAAAAAATTCATTTAGAACGTCAGGATCAATTTTCAATGGTTGACTTTCCTTTGATTTTGTCAGCCCCAATTTTGAGACCTCTCGCCAGAGGTATGAGATGTTCTTGCTCTTATTATCCTTAAAGAACCTTTCGAAAAATTGCATTTTGCCCTTCCTAAGAGAGCTCGTCACTTTATTTCTAGCCTGCCTGAACTGAGAGTAAAGACCAGGATCACCGGATCTTAACGCCCATCTGTGTAAGCGATCACGCTCCTTCATAAGATTCCTAATATCCTCTGTAATCCAAGGGGAAGGTGCACGTTTTCTTTGGACTTTACAAAGAGGGGCGTGTTTGTTAAAAGCATCTAAGAGGATCCCATTAAGATAGGCAATCTTATCATCTATATTATTATGATTGAAAATAGGCGAGAAGTCCACGGCTTCCAATTCATTTAAAAAATCTACATGGTTAAAATTTCTAAAATCACGAAAAGAAATACGAGAAGGTGTAAAGCGAGTTATAGACTTATTTATGTTTAAAAAGATCAAATCATGAGCAGACAGGAAAGAAGCAGGATGTTGTCCCTTAGAGATAATCTTATCATATAAAGGTTCGTTGACAACCATTAAGTCAATCCACGAATGGGAGTTTTGAGTAAAATGTGTTGAACCCAAAGGGACCACCCTGAGACCCAGACTATAGAATAAGTTACTTAGGTAGATTTTATCCGGCGAGTCCGTATTGAAATCTGTGTTAAAATCTCCAATAATTAGTACCTCATTGTACAAAGGTAAGTATTTGTAAAGTGAGTTTTCGAGGTCTGAGTAAAAACCCACTTTTGGAGGCCTGTATACCACAACCAATAACAATTGAGTGTCTTCGTTAGTTACCTCGAGAATTAAAAATTCGACCAGGGATGATGTATTTGAATGTGAGGATGTAAGTTCAATACACTTGAAATTCTTCATAGCATAAACCGCCACCCCTCCTCCCATTCTAGATAATCGGTCAGTTCTGAACAAATTGTAATCTTCTAGGCAGACATTTTTGGAAGAAATGTGAGGTTTTAACCAAGATTCACTAATACATATTAGATGATATTTATTCAGCGAAAAGTAATGCCTAAATTCATCTAGATGAGCGCAAAGTGACTGACAATTTACATGACATATTTTTAATATCTCAGACATAGGAATAAAATTGGAGTAGATGAAGTAAAATATCCAAGTTGCAAGACCCCAGGCGATATATTAGGTATATGTAAAGAAATAAACTCCATAGATGAAAAGAGAATAGGCAGATAAGTCTTGTAATAACAGGAGCAATCAGTGTAATAAACGAGGGGCGAACGTTGGTACATGTTATATACAATAATTATAAGCATAATATCGCTCAGAGTGTGATCTGAGAATCTTATTACATTAAAGTCGTGTTTTGCATATTTTATTTTATAGTTTAACAAAAAAGAAAAAAAAAGAAAGAAAAGAAAGAGAAGGGGTAGGCAGAGTCTTGCCTGAAAAGAACAAATGAAATTAGATAAAATAGATAAAAAGTAATCATTAAAAAAACTAAAGAATGCAATTTTAAATTATAGCAAGTAATTAAATTAGTAAATCTCAAATTTATCGCTTTAATAAATTTAGAAAAGGGAAAGTCTATAAGTAATGCAGATGAATAGTATTTATAAAAGTTTGGAAACAAGAAATCAATAAGATATTTACAGAAAATAATAATATTGATAGGTTTAAGAAGATAAAAATGATCTGAAAGTCTCTTCATTAATGTGATATTACTTTCAACATTTACAGGGCAAAAATATTTAAATTTACTTTGCGAAATATGTATTAATAACACTAGAAATTTTATTATATCATACTCATCCATTTCATATTTTATATTGTAGTTTGATAGTAGACAACTAACATGTGAAAAACATTTCAATATGTCAAAAATGTAATGCAAAAAGTTAAATAAATGATATTCAAAGGGTGGCTTATCAAAGTATCCTGAGATAAACTCACGCCATCTCAAACATAAGATTGTCGCTTCATATTCAAAATTGCACATAGAACACAAGTTATCTTTTAAATATATCTTAAAAGAAAAAATAAAAATAAAGAATAATAGACAGAATTTTGTCCTTAATAAATAAGAGAAATTTAAATGAAGTAGATTAAAAATATTCATTACAAAAATTAATCTCACATTATAAAAGATCACAAAATCTTTTTTAATAAATTTATGATGGGGGAAAGTACATACGCAACACAAATGAATGGTATTCATAAAGCTTCGAGACTAAAAAATTGATAATATATTCGCAGAAAATGATAATAATTTTAAAGGGCAGATACAAGTATATGAGTCATTTTATCAATTCAATATCTTTTTTCAGTTTTAATAATAAAAAATCTTTTACCATTTTCAGGCCTTGCGTATATTTTTCCATCTCTGATCCAAAGGAATTTAAATTTACCCTGTGTAGCCTTTTGGCCTTGCGAGCTAGAGCATATATTTTCCTATTAAATGAGTCAAAGATTCATTTACACAAAAAATATTAGAGTCCTCAA